>VXAL01013271.1:25118-77751 GCA_013399475.1 Chauna torquata | reverse complement strand
GGCTCCGCGCCGCGCCGCGGGCAGGCAACTCTGCGCGCCGCAGGGCCAGGCCCCCGTCTCCTTCGTCCCGCGGGGTCCCCGTGCCTCCGCGGCCCCGCCGCTGCGCTGCCCACCGGGGCAGGAGGGAGCAGCCCGCGGCGAGTGGCGCCCCGGCCCGGCGTGCGCTGCCGTCCCTGCGCCGGGCTCCTCGGGGCACTGAGCGTGGCCGTCACCTCTCGGCAGCCTTTGAAAGCTGCCCCCTTCCCAACCTTGAGGGAGTAAGTCCAGGTGTCGTATCTATCAGTTTTTTTACAGAAATGCGATGATGAGCGGCGTTGCACGCCCCTAGCTTTTCAGTCGCTTTAATGATGGAACAGGTCCCCAAAATGGCTTGTCAGTAACACTCGTGCAGTGATCTGGTACTATTTCTTATTATTTTGTTTCTCGCATTTAGCCTGTTTGTGACGTTTTTAAAAAGCTGTGTGGCCAACGTGAATGATTGGAAGAATATTTGCAAATTGAATACAGCATCACAGATAAAAACAACCAAAGTTAGGTCTTTTGTCTTTAAAAAGTTTTGTGCGTTTATCCAAAAGGAGGTTTAAGAGAAGACGAAGCACATTAATGGTTAGGTGGATGTGTTCAGTCAGATCAGGTGGCATTACTGTAAAATCCATTTGAATGCTTAAGCTGCTATATTTGCATATTTTAATATTTTAATGAGTTTTAAGTTCACATTTGTAATGTAGAAGTTAGGCTTTGCATCCCTTTCACTGTGTAAAAATTGTGTGATTTCTGTGTCAATAGACATTTAAGAAAAAGAACTGGAGTTTTACGAAAGTGAAATAAATGAGCTGCAGTTTCAGAATCACAGTAGGCAAGCTTTAAAAGTAGTAGCTTGCAGGATGAGCATCTCCACTTGTTTGGCAATTGGAGAATAAGCATGACATTTTGAGTACGTTTTTCAGAAAAGTCCATATTTTGTTGGAGGATTTTGTTTCCTGCAAGTTCCACCGCTTGCTAACTCTGTATCGGTTGAAAGTCATGTGCATATATGACGTTATGTTTTTGCTAAACTGTTCTCGATGATTTGGTATGTTGCAGACTCAGTGCTCAGGAAATGATTTTGAGTAATATAGCTCTGTAATGGAGGTGGTATACTTCTACGGGTGCAATTTCGTTACAGAAGTAAAGTGTATTAAGGAGCTGTAAGATTCATAAAGAATGAGGGACTGTGGCATATTTTCAATGTAGCATTGAGTGATATTTTTGTCCCACTTTCTTTGAATGATGTGATTCAGTAATCTGCTCAGACTGTGGCACAGAATGAGGTTTGATTGAGGACTAATATTCAACTAAAAAAAAAAGACCAAAGTGATTTGCATCCAACTGTTGACAAGCATGAGAGGAGGGTTTTTTGTTTGTTTGTTTGTATTTTAAGGTTTATTAGTAAGTATGTGCATCTACATCATGTAACTCAGTTTGTAACTACATCCTGCTTTTAAATATCAGCTGTTTAAAATGACTTCTTGGCAGATCATGTACATCTCGAAGAACAATGTACTTCGTTATAATCCATGCTTTTGATGCCTTGGCTGTGACCTTAACAATGCAGTTTTCCTACAAATACCAATCTTTGCCTGAAGAATGGAGTAAGTGGAATAATGTTTTTTATTGGTGCAGTCTTGTATTTCTGAAACAAGTCTTCCTCCAAGTTAATCATACCACATGCTTCCAGTGTCTAGGTGTTACGACTGTAACTGCCAAAATCCAAAAATGTTGACCGGTGTTCTGAATGAAGCATAACACAGTTTACTAACAGAGTCACTTCCTCTTGTTTCTTAGCTAAATCTATTATCTAGAGATACAGATGACATTTAGGGGGGAATTATGAATACAACAGGGAGGTGAAGCTAATTGGTAGGATGGCTACCAGGAGACACGTCTGGCTGCCGTGTGACTTTGAAGGGTTAAAATTTTCCAGGCTTCTTTTTTTGGACAAGGGGAAGCTGTGTTCAGCTATGATAATAGGACAGTTCTGAAAGAATAAAATTTAAGATTTTTTTTAAAGCATAAATTATAACAAGATGGAGACAAAAACATTTCAAAAAGAAGAACTTCTGTAGGTATTTGTGCCAGTCGTGTCTTGGGCACTGTATGGTCCGTGGAACTATTCTCTGGTATAGCTGGTCAAAACAAGGTAAACACTAATGAAGTTCTCAATGTTTTGAATTTTTTTTTAAACACCCAGTACCATCCCTTACTTTCATTTAGATTTACTCGCTACAGGAACTATAAGCCATGAGAGAGGCCCAGTACTTTATGTTCAGGGGCCCAATACTTTAAAAGGGGCTGGTCTGGTACTGGCCTATGCTTGTATTGTAGAGAAGCCTACTCAGGTCTCATTTTATTCATTATCTTCTAACCTGAGCGTAAGAAATAGTGAGAGTGATATCCATTCAAATACAAGTCCTCTTCCATAAAACAATAAGTTAAAGGAAAATGGTCAGCAGTTTAAATACAAGACTTGCAATGTGATAGTGGTAAAGGTGTGTAGTCTAGAAAACAAATACCTAAGGGTGATTGAATGATACGCACAGTGCATAAATACCTTTAGGAGTATCAATAGGAATGAAAAGCATTCACTCTGGAGATGTCACAACAAAAAACAGTAGCCCAAAGCTAAGAAAACTACAGTTTAGGCTTGCTGTTAGAGGGGGGGAGAACAAGATGCAGGAAGAAATTTTGACCAGAATATCAAAGGGACATTGAATTCTTGCTTGCTTGCAGTGAATTCAGTATCAGATTTTAATGGATTTTAATGGTAATTCTATATGCAGAAGGCTTTCAGAATTTTAGGAGGTGTTTTGGTTTCTAACTCCTTACACATGATGGTAGAATTAGATACTATCTTAAAAACACAACCCTCAAATACAGGTAGAGTTGCTTCTCATGTTTGTATAAACTAGATATGTTGATGCTAGTATGTTGGCTAATGAGATGAAGTTTGGTGTGCTAATAACATTAAAGAGACCTGTGAATTATTTAGTGATCTAGTATTCAACTAGAGATCCCATACAAAGTGGATGGCAGACTTGACATGGGTTTTCGCTGAAACTTCTATGGGGACAGTTCATACCGAGTTTTCCGTGTGAAGGTAGCAAAATTATACAAAATTGTACACTCTTTTCTAATTTTAACAGTCAGTAGATCGTAAAGTAAGAAAGAACTGGGTATGGTCTAGATTTTCAAATATATTTGGAAATGAGAATATTGAAAACAGTACTAGCTGTACTGCTGCGTGCGCTCTGGAAAACTGAAATACAGTTACGGTTTGGTTTCAGGCCTGTAAGAGGAATATTATAACTGTTCTGAATTTCTTTATTAATTTTCAAAGTTTTTTTAAACTAATATTAACATGACTGTTACTTTTTCCTCAAACCTCTCTAAGCTAAACTAAAACACTACAAAATATGAAAGTTTAGTAAGCTTTATGCAGATTATGGGGGAGATGCAGAAAGCTGCTCTGGATATTTTGGATATTTCTCTCTCAAAAGAGAAAGGGCACGGAAAGGTTTTTTCTGTGTACTTGCTGTCTTTCGAAAAATATTCATGGAATATGTAGATAGATCTTAATGTTAATGGTAACAAACTGTGAAGTGGTTGGCCCTGTAGACTTACAATAGTGTGGTTGTGTTATATTTTTAAAGTAAATGAACAGGAAGTTCTACCAGTGTTTTCAGTTTGTAAGCTGCAGGGAGAGTTCAGACGGCATGCTGCTGCACTCTGCAAGCATTTGTGTTTCTCTTTTGCTCTGGTGCTGACAAACTTTACACTTCTTTGCGATAGATAAACTGTAGCATGAGCAGGACTTATTATAAATGCATCTTTGTGCTTGATTCTGCCAGTTCTTGCTACTTGAAAATGCAGGTCTCTGCATGTATGCTTTGCCACTTCTTAACTCATGCTATGTTGATTCATTCGAGGCTTAATTTAATTGGCTGTGGTTATAGAAAGCTAGTTTAGAACTGATAGTTGCAGGGAGTCTCTTTTTTCCTATACTAAAGCTAAGGATATTCCGTGTTTTCCAGTGCTATACAGCCACTGAATCTTGATAGAACCGTGGGAGAGACTAGCAAGGACAGAGTAAGTAGCTGAGTCTCTGTGGCTTGTGAAGTCAATATCCTCTCTGTGAAAACCAGAGTTTACTTTCAATTACAAATGCTAGTATTCTTTGTACCATTGAGAATGTTCCAGGGCACTCGGCTGCATTGCTTAGTTACGCTAGTAACTTTTCCAGGTCAAGACTGATGGCGTTGACTGATGGCAAACGTAAGACAGTGCAAGCCCCATTAAATTGAACTGATAAGCAGCTTGGTTTTGCTTGTTTTTCAGACGCCATGGTTTAAAATCTAAGTACTTCAATCCAAGTCTTCTCTGATAACATTGCTTTAAGTAGAGTATTTAAAAATGGGACCCAGTATTTCTCTACTATGGCTTACTGTTAAAGGGATACCATTTGCCAAAAATCTTGAAATCATTCAACGTGTGGACATTACTACACCTGCTCCTGAATACCTTCAGAAGGCATTCATCTTTTAAATGTGTTCTTCCACATTACTTATTCCTCTTCCTTTCTTTTCTTTCTGTTTGCTGTAAGGGTATATACATAGAAGGAAACTGACAGTTATGGAGAATGCAGTGTTTGCCACACACCAAATGATGTTAAATTCAAACAGAAGTTGTCCCTGTAAGTAGAGAATAAAATGTGTTGTCTTAGTGGTACACTAAGTATTTTTGAAAACTAAAATCATTATTTTAAAATGTTCTGGGTAGGTTTTATCTTATACACAACTAAACATTAAAATGAAATCTTTTCTTGCAAGGCTTGCTTTGCAAATGGGTGTTCTCCAAGGGTTCTCTTTATCTGGGACTTTCTAAGCTGTGGTTTACACTGAAATATCGCTGCTACTTTCTTGTTATCATACTAGTTCTCAGGTTTTAGATCACTGTCACCATCATGACATACTAATCTGTTCGGATTGTTAATTTAGCCTCATCAAACATGAGAGGGTACTAACTGATTCTTAGAATTCAGAATTTGTATATGAATCAAAGTGGACATCTTTTAATTAAAAGAAAATGGAGTAGGAAAGAGAGTGTATGAACAAAAGGAAAAAAATCCGTAATAGCGGTATTAGCTTGAAGTCTTGCTATCACTTGTAGTCCAGTGAATGTGAGAATCGGGCAGGTTGTATCAGTCATCAGATACACCACTGAATTTGTTTTCCCATGGTCAGATAAACTAGTTTTTTCTTTAGTCTCCCCGTATGCAAGATGAGAATTATATTCGGTGAAATGTTAGAGAGCTTTTTTTAAACATTGAATTACTTTCATCCCTTTTATTGCACAGAAGGGAAAGAACCAAAAGTATGCATACAATATCAGTATTCTGTTATTGTTAATATATGAATATATGAAGTAGTTTTCTAATATTTTTGTTCCTTTTTTTTTTTTTTTTCCCAGTACTTGCAAATTAGGTTAGCACTGGATGACAAAAACTTCAGCTCCTGTAATGCTTCAGGCAATTCAGAATCATATGCCGATTTTCTCCTGTGACCATAGTTTTCCTTTGCAATTGTGTTCTCTTTTAAAACAGAGAGGTGTTGTCCAGCAGTGGGAAGGATCAGATTTGCAGAGTAAAGTTCTAAAATGTGAGTTTAGTCAGAGGCTTATTAGTGACCAGACGGATAAATATTTGAAAATTAAATATTATGCCATAAACCTACCAAATAAAAACAAACAAAACACACTTAGCAGGAGTGGATAATTAGAATTTTCCTGAGTGTAGATTTTTCTTAGGCCCTGCTTGATTCTGCTAGTTTCTGCAATACTGATCTGTGAAAAAGCTAATATAAATTGAGATCTAAGACTAATGTGAGAGGATTGCCTAAGGTTTTATATCATATTCACAATGCTGACTTGAAGTGCTGTCAGTGTTCAGTCATTTTACAGAATTATATAGATTTAAAACTTTGTTATTTTTTAAATATTAAACTATAATGTTTGTATGTGCACCTCTGTAGAAGTGTGTAGTGCATCACTACAGTCAGAGGAAGGCAGCCTCAATGCAATAAATGTGTGCATTTTTTCCTAAAAGAAGCAAGTTTATGAAAATGAAATGTAGAAACAGATTCTCTGCAATGTTCAGAAATAATAATACGAACTTGATCTAATCTGTAAGCTTTGATGTTTTACAGCACTTACCACTGAGATTTTTTTTTTAGTCATTGGTCAACTTGTCTCATGTTGATTTGCACAAGAAACATTTTTTTGTTTATCTTTCTGGTGCCAGTAGACATGCCCTTGCTGGTTTGGCTGGGAGAGGCACTATGATACAGCATCAGAATGCCTTTGTGTGCTCACTTTGTAGATCATGTAGTACAAACGCCAATTCATTTTCTACCAAAGCTTGTGAATTTAGATGTGCTTTTTCTGTCACCCACGCAAAACACAGCTAAGATTCAACAGCTTGCCTGTCATATTATACTAAGAAAAAGTGATAAAAGTGATTCTTGGAAATTCATGTGATTCTGTTAATAGTGATAGCTGATCTACTTTCAAATTGCGTTTGTGCTTTCTACATTTAAGAGAAAAGTTCATGGAACAGCAATGAAAAATTTGATGTCCATGGTCAGAAGGAAAATGAGCTAGCATAGTATGAAACTTCTGAAAATTTTTATTTTTTTTTCTAATTTCTAGTTCTGTAGGTTCTATTTCCATATGCGTTCACCTTGTCCAACACTTTGTCCCAGAAAATGGACTGCTGAACACGTTATTTCCATAAGTTACTGTCTTTGCATTCGTAAGCAGTGGAGTAACGAGCTGGTTAGCTGGGACATCTGCTTGTGAAAGCAACGTAAATACAGCCAGCTTACTTGAGAGGTCCGAATTTTTAACCATTGTAGCTAGAGCCTGTCTGTATCTTTCAAGCCAAAATACTTAACATCAACACTAAGTCAGATGTGATTCCTCCCAAATTGTGTGTGCGCTTTGGTTTTTTTTTTGCTTGTGGCTCTTGTTTTTAACTTACACTCTCTTGCTGTCTCCTGCCTGTCCTTGGTGGCATGATAAATTACACTGTGCTTTTAAGCAGGAGGATTTCTTGGTATCACTGATATTGAACATGTACCTTAGTTGCTGTTTTGTTAACCTCTGGAGTGAAAAAATATTTGGGCAGTCCTGCTTCCTAGTTGGGTATGTCTTTTTCTGAAAGAAAGTAGAGAGATTAAAAAAACATTCTGCTGAATCCAGCATTATCTTTTGGAGATATATCTTGGATTTACTAAGTAGCATACTGATACCTGCGTTAAAGGCCTGTCTCAGAGGCCTGTTTCTCATTGTTAGGGACTGAAACTGGATTTCTTCTTTGAGTGTTGGACATTTTATTTCCTTCTGTGTTGGGATCCAGGCCTTTAGGTAGTATTTAGTTTTTTCTTTTCACGGTAGTGTACTCCAGTGGAAATAACAGGAAGAAGTCTGCTACATGTCTTTGCTGTCTATGGCTTTTCCCACCATCTGAAACTGTGATTGTCTCAGCAACTGGTTGTTGTGTATGCTGTGGTAACATGGTTAAAGGGATATAAAGACATCTTCAGCACTGACAGCGAAGTCGTCAGTGCCGAGGCAGATTTATTTCTCTCACCAGCTGTTAAGATACTGTTTAATCAGATTTGAATTGTGTGATGGAGTCTTTTTCCTGTACTTAGAAGAAGGTTAAAACAGTTTCTGCATAAGTAGAAATAGGAAATAAAGCAACAACAAAGCAAATTTTGTATTCTGCCTGTATATGTAATTACATAAAAACTTCCATGCTATTCCAGTGGAGAGTGTGGAGCTATGCGGGTCTGGCTGGAGGCAGAGTGGAAACTGAACCCTCTGGTCAGAAAGCTTACAATACTTCTTGTACTGAAATAATTGCTTGTTGAAAAAGCTAGCAGATAGTAGTATTTTGCACTTAAAGCAGCTGTTCTATTTGTGATCTTTCAGGTGCTTTTTCTTGTATCTCGAGTTCCCAGAATTTTATGTTTCTTCTGTGAAGTGCTTGATTCATCAAGTACTTGAGGCTGTGAGCTGTTCTACAAAAGACACTCTGTTTCTCGGATTCTTTATATTTATTTGGAACAAGAACAAGTGGTCTACACATGAAGAGGAATGTTCTCATAACCTTCTTCCCTTGTGCACATTTGAATGCGAATTGCTTGTTTATATCATCTCTAATCCCACAGTAACAGGTTACAGTAGCATAAACAGTGTGACCTCTCAGTGTCATTGCAGGAAGTAAAATATGAAATCTATTTTAAAAATGCATCTTTGACTAAGGAAAAGTATACTTCCTTTTTCTGACAGGAAAAATAAGCCATACTAGTTCAGATCTTGAGTCCATTATGCTGTGTAGGGCTTATTTTTTCCACTGTCTTCTGTACAGTCACTGCAGCTGCTTGAAGTAGAACTGTACCTCTGCCAGTCTTGTGTAGCTTTGTGCATCCTTGTTCTGCTTTGTGCAGGTGTGAATGACTGTAGGATGTGGGCTACTGGAAAAAACAGAACTCTGACATGAGCAAGAGGATTTAGTAAGAGGAACTTCTTTTGGAAGGAGGGAGAGGGTGGGTCATTGGAGCAAGAACTGGAAAAATACTACATAGCTTATTAAACAGCCAAAATACATATGCACACATTCTAGAATTTTTTTTGAATATTTCCAGAAATGAAAGAAAAATTGAGAGTTTAAACCAGCAAGGGATGAAGGAGTAGACAGCTACCCAACTCTAGAAAATGTTTTCTTGTATTCCCTTTACAGTTCAATTAAATTGGAAAGCAACGATTCTCACTTCTGATCTTAAACTTCTGACAAAGGAGTGTTTTCGCACTAAGTTGCAGTTGCCCACCTGGAACTGTGCAATGCCAAGCAGTATCAGTAGTATGACGAGTGAGAATCTTGTTTCAACTTGTACAATGTTTTCATTCCCAGTATTGATATCTTCTCAGAATTGGCCCAAAGTTTGCCATGACCAGAGCAGTTCTGCCCTTGCGCTGTTTCAAAACTAGTAAATATCTGAAGGACGATATGTGTTGTGAACAAACAGACCCCTCCTTTTATCCTTGCATATGACATTAGCTGTGATTAAATGGGTAGTGTACTGAGAAATACAATGTTGAGTTGGGAGGGGAGTTATTTTATTTGCCAGTGAGCGATATTACATGGATGGCTCATCAATAATTTCCCTTTAGATAGCAATTGCCTTCAGTCGTTTGAAGTGAGGTGCCGAGCAGGCTGAGGTTCAAAACCCTGAGGCAGTCGGTTGTCCTTGCTGGAGACAAGCTCAGTAATAGGACGGTGTTCTCTGTGTCCCTCAAACTCGTCTTGTTTTCAGTAGAGATGAAAGATTGGAACAGGAGGTTGAAAATATGTAAAATCTTTACAGCTGCTAAGTTACTGGATTTATTAGCCGACACGAGAGCTTTAGTGGAGAGGTCTAATCTTACAACAGGCTTTTTAAAGCTTGTCAAGAAGCAGGCAGAGCAGAAAGACTTTATGGAAATTACTAACTTACAAACAAGAAATTAGTGACAAATAAGACATTTGTGTAAAGCTTACCATTCAGAACCTCAGTTAGGAACCGAGTCCATTAGGCTAAGCTTTGCTTGATTGCGTTGTTACACAATCCAGCGTACAGGCTGCTTTTTGTGACTGACTGACAGCAGGAAATTCCTTGTTATTTGCTGTTGTCTGTTAAGTTCTCTACCACATGAAGTGGGGCTTTTGGGTGATAACACTTATTTACTTATTTTTTAAGAGTAGCTAAATTAGTTAATAGTGCTACCTAGTTAGGAGCAAGCATCAAACATTATTATGCAGAAATAATAAATGTAAAAGTTAGAACTTAAAAAGGAAGAAAGAAAGCCAGCAAAAGACCTTTAGGGTTTCCTTATACTAAAGTCTTCTCTAACAGCATGTTCTCCAAATAAAAGTATCTCTTCACACAGAATTCTGTCTTTGAATGGTTAGAGAAAAATAATCCAACAGTCTCGTAAAAATGCTCTGCCCTCAGCACTGTTTATGTAATAGGAGGCACTTGTGTGCGATCCTGATAGTCGATAACCTTTGTTTGTGGATCAGTGCTCAGAAGCCTTTAGTGTAAAGGCCTTGTGATGGGGTCTGGGGGGGGAAAGGGATGTGATGGGGTGAAGTTGGTTTTTTTGTTTGTTTTTAAGATGTTTGGAAGTTGTTGTTTTTGTTTTGTTTTGTTTTTGCCTCTCCTGCAAGTGGTCCAGATATGTGCTAAGACTGCAAATGGGGGTTTGAGGTAGCCACCAAATTATAAAGCGTGTTTAGTCAAGGCCGGTAACTGGCTACGGCTGCCAGGAAGCGCAGCGTTGCGAGCGCGAGCCTAGCGGAGCTGTGGGGTGGGGTGGGTTAGGTGCAGCACTGTGGGCTGGGCTGTAAAAGAGGAGTGTAGGAAGTAATGAGAGCTGTGCGTTTCCAGGGAGGATGCTGTAATCATGGAGATGGCAGTTCCGATAGTTGCTTGGCTTTGCTAAATGAATTGGAGTTCTCCGAGAGAATTATTTTAAATTTGCAGTATTAGTAGATGCACGAAGGGGCAAAATGTTGTTTATCTTGTCTGCTCCGTGCAACTTACTTTCACTGACAAATCTGGTTCATTAGCATGGGGAAGATTAGGTAGTCCTTTGAAGGCCTAGCTTGTCTAGTTTTGCAGACTCTTTCATGTACTGGAGCGCGGAATGCTAATCCTTTCTGCATTAGGATGTCTGTGAAAGTTCATCTCGCTTGTGTGACGTGCCTGTTTAACACTGATGCTTGTTTTTTAAACTCTCAGTTGCTTTCAGATGGGGAGAAGATGACGTGCACAGCTGAAGGTGAAAGCTGTCTCACACTGCAGGGACAGCTAAAACTGTCGTTAGTAACACAAGATTGGTTCTGTCAGTCTCTTAAAGTATTGCTTTGCAACTTGGAGAAATAATAAAATATAGAGTGAATTTTAGCATTAAAGGTATGGCTTCCTTTGGATTAATGGAGGGGCTGTATCTTTCCAAAGGAACTACTTAGACTTTTTGTGCATAGATTTTCTTAAACACTGTTCTAGAGACGTAGGTGTATTCACCTTTCCTACATGAGAAGTAATTGCTAACACATGTCAGAAGCTATGCTTATAATAAGTAAAAGGAAGTATCAATATCCACTGTCACTACAGACTTAATATGCATTTTGATTTGCATTCAAAGGGCAGCTTGTAAAGCAAAGTCCTCTGAAACGTAATTCAGATCTAAGTATCTTCTCTGAATGTGAGTTCACTAAAGCTAACAGCATCTCTGCTGTCAGCATTTAAGGGTTAAGTTTCTCTTTCAAAAAAAGTATTGATTTTTCTCTTTTTTCTTAGAACAGTTTACTACTCTGGAAGTAGTTGTGTAAACATTCAGCTTTAAGTGCAACTTCCTCTGTTAAAGCTTCCCGTAGAACAGAGGTGCCCAGCCATTCTGTCCTGGACCCCGCAATCATATAGTCAGGTAGACAAATGTGTAAACTTGTGTTTGTGGGGCAGGCGAAATGGTATCAGTGTTTGACTTACTCCAAGAACTATTCGTTCCATAGGTAGTGAGCTGGTCGTCTCAGGTTTAGAAAGTTGTAAGCTTTAAAGTAAAACTAGTTTAGCTGTTTTTTGGTTACCTAAGCACGTATTAGACAGCTCATGAGAAAACGGGAGTATCCCAAATCTGCTTTATCTAACATCTGTTTTCAGCAGTACTGTTTGTTCTCAGCAGGTTTTTGTGTGCATTGCGGTAGCTTGGCAACCTGTAGGTTGCACCATTCAGTGATTTCAGTACACTTTTAATCATCACTGAAATTTTCCTTTCCAAATTTGAATATTTTTTAAGTACAGTGAAGTGGGAATCTGTGATCATAATAGCAACACAAATGTTAAACAGACCGCAAATGAAATAAGCTGTTCATCCAAATTTGTAATCCAGTATGTTTCTTCGAATTTCAGTCCAAAAGTCTTTCTTGAAGTTAGTTTAAGAAAGGGATACTTGTAAATTTTTTTTGTATGAATGACTGTTAACCAGTTACAGCTACTTGAAGTTCCCAAATACGGATTTGGGCTGTATGCTGAAAGTACTAAAAGGCATGACTGCTTGCTGGTTCTCTTGCAGGAGCAAAGCTTGAGTTTGGCCTCTCTCTGCATGCAGAGGCATGAACATGCTTTGTGCAATCCTCTTAATTGTACATTTCTCTTTAAGCTTGAATCTCAGTGTGTTTGAAATGGTACAAAGCTGTTGCTAATAGTATAAAGAGTATAGTTCCATTGCCTGTGTTCTTACTAATGTCCAACAGAGTGGAGTGTTCATATGCCCTAGGTTAGAACCTGTTAGGATTTTTATTATGCCCTAATTTGTAGGGAAGAAACAATACAGGAGGGAAGCCCGTTTATGTTATGGAGTTGGTACCCTTTGTAGCATATGGTTCATCATTTCTAATGAACACTGTTTCTTGATACTAAATAAATCCAGTAATCCCCCTCATACTTTTAACTTAAAAATTGGATCTCAAGAAAACCAGTAAAACAAAGTATGATAAAAACATCTTCAAGGAAATGAAGTTTACCACTAAATAAGATGTAGATATCTTTAATAGGTAATGTAGAGTTCACAACTTCCTATTTAACAATTCCTGCCACTTCCTTTCTTGTGTGTTTTAGTACTTCCTCTACATACGAACTCATAACTTTGAGAATCTTGATGGAACTAGTAGAAAGTTGGAAATAGAGCTGTTGCCTCTCCCACAGTATTCTAAACGCAAAAATAACACTGACATGGTCTGAATGTTTACCACATCATAGTCGTGGTGAAACTTTATTCCCTAAACTTTTACAAATATATTGGAAAGTGTTATTTAGCTTTTAGATTTTTAGAGTACCCAATGTGAATGGAATCATTTATGCAAAGTGACACCTCAGCCAGGAGAGGAAAAAAATTGGTTTAAACTCTGACTGCAGTTGCTTAGTGTTTCGAAGTAGTGAACAGGGTTTACTTGAATTAGCAGTAAGTCCTTTCTTTTTCATATTAGACATTTACCGATATTGTTTTGTTTGTCTTTTTAAAGGTTTAAAACATTTTTTGTTAGTTTTTTTCATAGTTCTGTGTAGAAAAATCAGATTTAAAAATAAGCCTTCACCAATAGAAATTATTTTATTATTCTCTTACCCTTTCTTGTTTATAAAAGTACTAATACAATAACTGAGTTAATACATATCAATCAAAACTATGATGGTTTAAATATGGCTTATTTTGTGATGCTAATTTTATACTCACTGTGATAATGCATGCTGTTCGTCATCTCTCATTCTTCATCAGTGATCTATCTATTTCTGCAGGGTAAGAATCTCATACATGCAGAGCCACCTATGTTTTAATTTTAAAATCTTTAACAATCTGACGAAAAATTGGTATTCAAGCATGCTCAACATTGGCCTGCCACTACTTTTACCAAGTAAATTCAGTGATATTTTGACTGTTGACTTTGGTGGGACACTCAGCGTTTTGAAAACCTCACCTTTGTGGTGCAATGTATTCAGAAGATTATCTAGTAGTAGCTTGGGCTGGATGGCCAAGACACAGTAAACATGTAAGGTTTGGCTAAAAAATAACTTTGATTGCTAAACCATTTCTTCTATCATCTGAACAAAAAAGGCTCCAAAATACAAACATCCTGATTTCTACCTCTAAAACACAGAGGGCTCACAAAAAAATGTCACGACAGTTCTCGTGTAATTTGTTTCAGAAGCACGTTCAAGTATATCTGTTTCATGTTATTGCTGCTAAATAGATACAGGAGCTACACTTCTGCGCCGTGATTACTGAAACTAGAGTTAAAGCTCTTTAAACAAGGAGCACATGTTCATAGGCAAGCAGCTATGAACTGGACGTTTTCCTTTCAAGACAGGCTCTTCTGAATGTTCGAGATAGAGAGGAGATTGCGTTTACCTTATCATATAAGAATATATGCCTATATAAATGAAACGTTACAGAAAAAATAGTGGTAAGTCTCTAAAGTCTGAATAATCTGTTGCTGTTGCATTCAATATGGTAACAGTATTGTGCTGTGAAGGCTAATTTAGTAGGTTTCTGAGAGGGAAATAACCTTTGGAACTCTTATAATATGCAAACTAATTAGAGGGTACAGTGAACACAGCTGTTTCTGCCAAGCTGACTAAGCTAGGAATTCAAATGACTATTTTTAGCCAGTTTATGTCTCTAATTATCAATGGTATTACCCATGTTACTATCTTTAAAAATATATTAATGTGTATTTATCCCACTGATAAATGAAGTACAATCAACATTTTTAGCGCAACCAGTCTGTTACTTTTTAGCTCAGAAGAAACAGTGTGAATATACAGACAAAACAAAACAGTTCAGGTGGTATCTGGGCTGTGTTACACTAAAATCGTGCATGTGACTTGCATGAGTTTGGACTGAAAGCTTCCTCAGAGGAAAATGCATGACCCCTGAAGTGAAGTAATTGTTGTTTTCTGTAAGTTGTTTATATTAACTCTCTCTAGCATACATATTTCCCCCTTTCTTGCCCTCCAAGAAAGCTGCCTTTCTCCATTATACAAGGATTTCTTGCATGCTGTTGTTTGCATTAAGAAATGCTTTCCTGTTGATCCTTGAGATATCAGTGTGCAGATCCTGTAAAAAATTGTTATAAATTCTGTCCAGAGATCTAAAAATCATCGCAAGTTGACTGTACTTTTGCAGGCTATGAAATAACTGCAGTAATGCAAGAGTCTGGAAAACAGTACTGGTACAGGTTACTTTGTGTAAAGTGTTTGAAATTCTATGAGATAGCATCAAAACTAACTTCAAAATTAAATTCTAAACTAGTTTCTCTTTTCTAATAAGCTTTATTTGTTACTTTCTGCAAAGATTATTAGATGAGCAAAAGCATTGCTCAAAATATATGTGTAATGGATAGGCATACTGCATGCATAAATCTGTTGCATCCTTTTTTTTTTTAATCAGTCTAATTTTAATGTAACATGGCATGCTGGTATCTAAAACTTTTAATTGAGTGTAGTTTCTGAAGGTATATTTAACTAGTTTAGTTAAGAATTCAGTTTTTTAAAAAGCTATTTTAATTCTTTTTGCTTCTGTTAACACCAATAGCTTGCTTACGGTATCTCTCCTAAATTACAGCAGATAAGATCTGAGTTTAGTCAGTATTGGATGCAGAAAATGATGGTTGCAAATTAATCCTGTTTTCACAAGCTTTGTTTTTCACTTGTGTTTTTCATGATGGTAAGAGACTGCCAGACCAACTCAAATCAAGAGAATGAAAACTAGGCAAACTCCAGAAGATAGTTCTGATTCCTAAATAAAAATCCTTTTGTTTCTGGTTTTGTGCCATCATGGAAAATAGGCCATTGACAATTAACCTAGATGTACTTTTGTGTTTCGAAAGACTTTCTCACCAGAAACGTAAAGGCACTGCATGATTTCCAGGCCTGGCTCCCGTGGCACTGAATGATGTCTGCTTCCAGTGACAATTTTTTTCTATATTGCTAACAATGGCGGAGGGGAGCTAATCTAAAACTTTCTTCCCTTGCCTCTAGGGACCAGGGAAGACAAAAGCATTCCTACAAGAGCCAAAAAAATTGCTCAGAGAAACATCCTCCCTTCTGAAAGGAGAAGTGTATAGTTGTTCCAACACAGCTGTCAACCAAAGAGCATTGCAGTGTAGTGGCTGGATTCCTAAAATGGTAGTGAGAAACATTGACTCCTAAGTTAGAAACCAAATGAGTTAGAGCATTGCATATGAAAAGTAGTCTGCTTGGAGAACACTGGCAGCATCCATAATAGCAACCAAGAAGTATCTTCTGACTGTCTTCAGCGGGTGACTTCCTTAACTGCTGCATTTGCGCTATTCTTGAGGGAAGACGTGACTGCAGTAATGGTTATTTGGAAGAGATAAGGTGGATCAAAATCGGTACTCTAGCTGAAAGGTTTTTCTCTTTCTCATTGAAACCCTGTTTAGCAGTCCAAGTTGACATAAACGTTTATTTTGGAAGGTAATGGCAGCAATAACAACAAACAACATCAGGGCATCCAAAGAACGATAGCATTGCTGTGGAAAAATGTATGATATTTTCCTTTGTAAGTCCTAAAAGGATATTTTTGTAGCTTTAAACCTCTAGTGAACTTGCAAAAGATTAGCGTGTATTCTTACACACAGCCTACTTTTTCCCTTTGCATGGAAATTCTGATGCTGTGTTGACAGCATAACAAAAATTAATTAGTGATAAGTCTTAAGAGTGCACAAAGTCTCCTGCTTTCCTTATTATTTGTGGCATTGACTGTGATTTCTAGGAGATGTTGTAAGGTGTTGTTGAATTTGTAAAGAGTTTGATAAGTAAAATTTAATTTTGATAAGTAGATATGGAAAGAACTCTGGAGCTCTTTTGAAAACTCATTTTTTCTGTTTTTCAGACACAGGTAGTGCTGTAAGACCTCTTTAGGATTAATATTTCTTCTCTCTGACAACGGCGCATTTTTTGACTTCGATCAAAGTGTCTTTATGTAGCCATCTCTAATTCCGCCTACCTTTAATACTCACTTTGGGCAGCCAACAAAACTTCTAAAATAATCTTATTTCCTATTTTCAAGTAGTATTTGTAAACCGTCTTTGGTCTTCATTACTAATATCTGGACCACCTCTGTAATGTAGGTATGGCACCAGTCAAGAGATGGAGAGGTACAGTTTTCTCTATTTGAACCTTATCATCTGTTTGCAAAAGAAAGTGGTGCTGCAGAACAAGCTAAAAACTGGAAAAAGCGTGTTTCTAGTAGCCGAATCCATGGTTAAAAATCCTTGTGATCTTATTCAGGGAATCAGATGCCCTCCAGGGAATTGTTCTGGTGCTAAATGTGTGCGTGTTAAGTCAAACTCTCTGAAAAGCAAAAGCTCTGTGTTTTTTCTCTTTATCACTAGGAGACTGTTTAAGAAAACAACTTTTCTTTCTCTGAGTTGTTAGGCTTGCCTTGAGGATTAGGACTATGAAATACCCAAGAGCTTGGCAAATAATTTTTTTTTTACCTCTATTGGAGAGACAGAATGATGGATTTGAGAGGTAGTGACTTTGTAGTAGATGGCAACTCTGCCCACATGCCGTGTTGCTAAGATCTTGTCTAATTTGTAGACACGTGTATCTTGTCATTTTCGTAGACCTGTCCCTTCAGTCCATTTGATCACTGTGCACCTAGCTAAAATGCCTCATGCTTCATGGATGCTACCTGATCAGTTTCAGTTAAGGAGAAAAGGGAAGGCTAATTAGTTAGTGAGGCAGTGTTCCCAGCTTATTTGTGGTTAGTATTTTCGGACTCATATAAAAACCTTGTCGTCTTCACAAAGACTTTTTCACTGGTGGAGTCTTGCTCCTTGCTGGCAGTTTCTGCACTCCAGTTTCAGAGCAAAACTGCCTTTCCCTGGGGTAGGGAGCATGAAATGTGCATCATGCCAATTGAACTGGGGAATCATCCTTCTTTGGAAGCTCTGATTTGTGTTAGGCTTTCATGGGTAATTTCATAAACACATCAGGAAAGCAGCCATCTCAGCTTCTTGTATGGGCCGTGCTGCAGAAATGTACCACGTGGTGAAACTGCAGCTTGTCCTTGCAAACTTAGAGCAATGGCTTGCCAAAAAGGTCTTCTAGTGCCGACTTTGTTTTTCTCTAGTAATTTCTGTGACGTGTTCTAGACAATTAGATTTCTATCTCGCATACGATATCTTGATTTGAAAGTGACTTTGACAAAATTAAGATCACTTGGGAATTGTAGCCTGTCCTTTTCTCTGTGGCAGTTACTATTTTAAAAACTTGTGTTTGTTACTGAGGAGTGCGTATCGCTGCAGGTAGGGCGTACGGGGCTGTCCCTGCCCGTGACAGGGGGTTGGACCAGATGATCTTTAAAGGTCCCTTCCAACCATTCTATGACTTGACTAGTCTTCTGCTAACATGACCAATACTTCTAAAATACCCGTTAGTAAGCTGGATGCGTTTGACTCATGTCATCTACGAGAGGCTTAAAAATAGTGCCATGGTAATTCTGCAACTGTGTAAGTTTAAACTGCTGATACGACGAATGCGCAACTGTTGGCGCATGTTGGTTTTTTTTGTTTGTTTGTTTGGTTTTTTTAATCTAATATTTGGGATTTCATTTTGTTTCTTTAAAATATTTGTCCTGAGCAAAATGACTGCAGTGTTTGTCTACTAGGCAGCTAAAGTGCTGTGCTGTTTGTTTGGCTTTTAGTCAACATACTTTCCAGGAAAAGGTGAAAGGACACAAATACCACAGACGAGTTTCGTTTGTAGTTCAGTGAATGTGAAGTATATGTTTTAATATAAAATGAAGTCTCTTTATAAAACAACAAAAAAGAACAAAACAAAAACAACAACTTAATCAAGACTTAGTAGAAAAACTCAAACTTCAGCTCCTCAAATATGCAGGGCTGCGTGCTTTTAAGCTTGTTAAGTGTGATATTACTCAGCAAGACCACAGAGCACAATCTGTGTGTGGGTGCTCTGGGTCCTTTAACAATTGTAGTAGTTTGGTTATATTTCACAAGATGATTTAGTGAGTTTTAGACAGTGACAGTAGTTCAAATATTAGTTTAAACCAACTGCCTGGAGTCTCTCTTTTGGCAGAAGATTATGTTGTCCTTCTACACTGTTACAATACCTAGTACCTGAGGAGCCTTTCAAATTCTTTGTTAACAGCAGTAATAAAAAATGCCAGATATTCTAAAACATATTTAGTGGGCAGTGTGCCCGCATGCCCAATTCTGATGTGTTCGGAATCAAAAGTCTTGGAGCAGACATATACATTGGGATCGAAACTGGGAGATAAGGAAAAAGAATTCATGAAGACGTGTTCAGCTTTTAACTGAGAGGACGTTGAATCTGTTGCGTGATGAGGGCACTCAGGTGGTGGCGGTGATGGAAGTGGGTCCGATTGCAGTATGCTGATTGGATCCAGAATATTTCGTTGTTGTCATTCAGACACCAGGCCAAGTTTAAATTCTGAAACAATAATTCAGCTGAGGATCTCCTGTCTGTCATTTTTCTAAATATGTGAGTAAATCTTACAGTAAGTCTTAAATATATGAGAGGAAGCCAGCAACTGTGGTTTCATTAGGAAAGACATGATTTAAAAGCACTCAGGAAAAAAAACCAACCCAACAGCACACAAACCCACGGGTAACCTTTTGTTGTATTTATCAAAATTAAGGAAACAGTTTGTCAGAATGTACACCTGGAGGAGGGGGGAAAAGACATCTTCAGACAGGATCTGCTAATGATTTGCATTGCTCAATCAAGTTGTCGTACAGCTGACAGGAATTCGGAGCATAATTTTTCGCAAGTTTTTGTCCCTGCAGCAGAGCACATGCTATATACCTATATAGAAAAGTCACATGCACTTTCTGTGTAAAGGCAGAGGATGGTAAGTTATGAAATGGAACTATGTGCTCGTGTTCATTTACAGGAACCTTCTTGTGCTACAAAATTTTAAATGTGCTTGTTTAATGTGTACTGAAATCAATTTACAGGAAGTCAGGCTGAACTGATTCAGTTTCTGCATATTGATTTCTGCCCAGAGCAAAACTTCTGATATTAACAAAGCATGAGTGATATTTTAGATATCACTCGAAGTGACTTAAAATAATAAAGCTTTTTTTTTCTTTTTTGTTAAAGTTTTTGTAAAGGTGAGATTTAAATCTGAATAAGAATGATTAAGGGTAATTCCTGTAATGGTGATGAAGTTTACAACTGGTTTGTGCTTATAGAGAACAAGAATTCTCGCTGTCTTCCTGTCTTTATTTCAGTAACTTTTCTAGTTTTTCTGAAGATAAATCAGCCACTACCTGGCAGAATAACCTGTTTTCAGGGCTCCAAGAATAAGCTGTCCATATGTCTGCACAATCATGGCACATAAAGAAGAACCACCTGATGACAGATACTGAGACAGAGTAAAAAAAAATTCAAAGATAATACTTAAGTTTATTCCTTCTGTCTTTTTGATTCTATTCTGTTAAAGTTTAGGTATGAACAACACATTTTTTACTCCTGCCTCAAGTTCTTTCTGTTTGTAATGGAAAATAAATTTTCAGTTTTTTTTACTTAGTTTTAATTCTGCAGTTGTTAAAATGGCATGTAAAACTTTATGAAATTTAGGAAGTAGATTGTTTTACGATTAAAATGGGTTGTGATTATTTAAATATGTTGATAGTACCTCTACATCACTTCAAAATTATGTTTTAGAGAACATCTGTTGGAACACCACGTAGACTAATAATGCAGGGACATGTTAGATGTGTTGCATTAATGTGCAAAAATTTTATATTGAGAATGAAATACTACTTGTTTACCGTAGGACAAAATACAGCCTCTGCAACTAAGATGATCAGAATTGCTTGACTTCTCCAGATTTAACCAAATTAAAAAGCTTTTCTGCATGCCTTTTTTATTGAACATATTTAACTCGACTGGTGGTATTTTCCATACATCTGTGATACTTACCATATCACACTTTTCATACTTACCGTGACTCGTATGCAGCTCACCTGAAATCTTGTCACTTTTTTTCTGCTACTTTCAGGTTGCTTTTATCACTCTTAAAAAGAGTGTAGCCTTTCTTTAAAGGCCCAGGTTCTAAATGATCATGGCTTGATGATCTTTCGAAAGATGTTTCTAGTTGCCCAGTCATCTTAAAAACTTAATCAGAAGTGGGTTTATTCTCAGGTGTAGAGTACGTGTGTGTTCCGTAAGGATTTTCATCCATCAAATTACCTGTTAAATTCAGAACAAAATGTGGTTTTCATTTGATGACTTTTTAATGTGAGATGAAGTAGGTTTTCATAGCTTGATCAAATGTCTGTTACTTAAAAAATATTTTATCCTCTAACAAAGTGGTTTTGGATAAAACTGTTACAGATTAAACCACGTTGACATGGTGTTGCCTTCTACTGTCTTTTAGTAAACAGGACTCTGGTTGCTGAGAGATGTAATGTCAATTGGCTGCGGTTAAGTAACTATTAGGAAGTTTTTAATCTCAGTTTTAATGTAGAATTTCACATGAAATTATTTCTATATGGCAGATACTAAATTAAAAAAAAGTCAGAAATTCATACATGAATGCCAGCTGTTACTGTTGGTATTGGCTGTGCAAACCAGACTAATTGGCTTTCGTCTGAAGTCTTCTATCCTTGTTCCAGCACAATCCTTGAAATTGTTTAAACAGAAGATTATCCAATCTCAAACCTTTTAAAAGAAGACTAATTTGTTTTTGTTTTTGTTTTTTTCTCCTGTACAGAACACTGAGTTTTATGAATGAATCAGGCTTTCTGGATTTATATATTGAACTTTTGTTATTGGTTTATTAATCTGGGCTGCTTTCTGAGAACAGTATAAATGAATTTAAATACTTCAAAGTCTAGCAAGTGTTTGAAAATATTTGCATAATTTTGGGGGAGGGTTGGAGGGAGAGTATGTAGCTTCTTGATTTAAAAAGAAACAAACAAAAAAAACCCAAAAAAAGAAACCTTTCTTAAAGAAGCAGTAAAACTTCAAAATATCAGTGACTAAAGGCCATAAAAGTGAACAATGTGCCTATCCTAATGCACAAGCAGTGAGCAAGGAATAATACTGATGTAGGTATCTCTTTGTATACCATGAAGAAAAAGGGGTACTCAAACGCAAGAGAACCTTAAATTTGTTTGTCCGTATTTTTTCTATTGAATGAGCTCATTTATCTTAAGATTAAATGGTGATAATGCATTATGCAAGAATTTGGAGTCGTAGTAAAGTCTTGCTTTTTTTCATACTTTTAGCCCAGGTGGTACTGAGGCTATTAGCACTGTGTATTATCTCTGACAGGTCATAGAGGAGTCTGAGTGAGTATACATAAAAAGTCATTCCACAATTCCTGTTTCATGAAGTCAGAGATCCCCTTGAGAAACTGTACCTGCAGTGGTTCCTAGGGCATCTCTTGTCCTTTTGTTTCCAGTTTGCAACTTCTCATTTGCAGCTGGTCTAAACTTGGTTATGCAGCACGTGGATCTGGCTTTGCTGTGAAAACGTGTGAGAAGAAGCTTTTCTTGTCCCTTCCTCACCGTCTCGTACTTTCAGTTTTTGTGTTTTTTTTCTCTCTCCTTCCTTCCCACCCTCCCCGAAGCCTACAAAGTCTACACACGTAGTCTTTACCTTGTTTTTTGGTGGTAGGTGTTCTGTAACGCTGTTAGGTGGCTTGTGAGATGTCAGAATGAAAATATTAGGTAACTAGGAGAGGAGGACTCTGTTTATAACCACAGTTGTCAGTTTACGAAGCCTAGAATACCCTACAGGCAGGAATTACACATTTTAAACTTATACAAAACCCATACTGCAAACAAATAAAGGTCTGGATTTGCTACACAGACAAAATTCCTTTAGGAGTTATGTAGGTATCCAGGCTGTTGGATGCACCAGTCTATTTGAGATGAGGTTAAACCAAAATTCTTTATCTGGAGACCTCTGTGTTTGGGTAAGTAAAGATCTGGATCTTGTCTCTGTGATTATTTTTCTTATAGGAGATGAGTAACTGACTTAGAACCTCTTGACACTTTAATAGGACTGTGGTTTATTTCCTGGCACTGACTTTGTTTGATGATAAAGATAGCAAAGCTTTGCTTCTGCAAAACAGCTGTCAAGAAAAAGCCATTTCATCTTCTCAAAAGTCTCTGTCCTTCCAGTAACGTCTAAGATGCACTTCTGGAGCAGATTGAATATCTGGGAGGAAAAATAGAGATGGAGAAGAAGGAAACTTTAGTTATTTTCTTATACTGACCCTCTGTTCAGTTGTTTCCTGTTTTGGCAGTGAGTACATGGCTACAAAACAGCAGAAGTAGAGTGTTCCTGCCAGCTACTCTGAACTTCTTCTGTTATGGGTCATAAATTTCAAGGACAAACTGTATTTTGAACTTACTGAAATTTGAGAAGTCTCATGTAATTCTTTAACCAAGTATTAGAGTTTAGTACAATGCTTAGCACAAGCGATCAATCTCTGATTGCCCCAGTTCTGCTGTAACCTTCAAAAAAATCAGAACTGGAAAACCAGTTTTCACTCATTGCAGATAATGACATTGAAGCGGTATGAGAATCTGAACAACTGACTTCTTCAGAATTGCAACGAATTGTTCTACAGCAATGTTTTCCTTTTGGCAACCTGTAGAATAAATACAATACTATTAAAACTGGCAAACGGTACAAGTCTATTACTGTCTCGCTTCTGGAAGTACGTACCCAAGTGTCAGGAACCGTTCAGGTGCAGGTGTTTAGTTGAGCATTTAGTGTTCGGTTGCCTACCCTGACGAGGTGGGTACAATAAAGTACTACAGGATTTGCTTTCATAATTCTTAAATTTCTACAGGTAGGCATGTTGCAACTAGTCAGTGGTGAGAAGCAGTCGGTAAAAATTGCTAGCTGTAGTGAACATGGGCACAGAAGAAATTAGTACACTTTCCCAAGTGTTGATATGATTTAATAACATGATCATGCCCAGTTTACATTCTCCGGGGGGGTTATTTCCGTGCCTACAACTAGCTGACTGTAGTTTCAGGAGCACTGCTTACGCTGCATTGCTGCAACCTGTTCCAGATTGCCCACATAGTGCTGAATTAGCAAGGGGCTTTCTAGGAAAACCATGTTGCAAGTGTGTGATTATATATATATATATTTTTTTAACTCACGTAATAGTGTTGTTGAACTTTAAACAAGCCTGCCTCTCTCTCTTTCTCTCACTCTGTCTCTCTCTCCATGCTACTTGGCTTCGGGAAGAAGCTTGGCATACCAGCCCGCTGGCTTTTTTTGAGGCAGATTAATAGGCAAATCAATACTACAATTTTTTTCTTGAAAGCAAAACTCAGAGACTAGATAAAATTTTAAAAAAGGATATTAAAATCTATATTTATTTCACTTAACTGGCTGAAATTCTACAGCTTGTTGTTAAGATTAATGTTATATGATTGTTCTGTATCTGGTCTTTAGATGCACATTGACCTTCTTGTTACCTACAAATTATATCCCCATTTCTTGTCCCCATCCAAATGTCGTGATACAAAGGGAAGAGAAGTCCAGTTTTACTTGTCAAACCGAGTTGCATGAAAAGGTGATCTACGTATACTTTATACCTTAGCAAGGAAGGAGTCAGTTCACTGCTTCTCAGTGACTAAATTTGCTCCCTACCCGCTAAATCTGAAGACATTTTGCCATTTGTGTGAAGTAGATATTTATTGTGGATCCTTTAGTAGTACCTGTTTTTCTTGTGGACTTCTGTACAGGTCTTTGCCACATCATATAATTGTAGTGGTTTTTTCAATTCTGAAATCAGCCTTTAATGACATCTCAGAAAACAGCAGCTTTCACTTTTTTTTTTTAAACTCTTCTACCTTTTACAGTCATCCTTTTTTTTCAATGCTAGCTTTAAGAGGAAACTTTTTTTTTAAGCTCTTAAGCTAAAATTGCATTTTTATTTAAGTGTTTATATACTTGTTGTGAATTGCTTTCCGTAGTGTGACTGCGGCAGTAGATAGATTACTGTGCTCTTTTGTAGCTCATGATAAGATCTTGGCAGTTGCTGTTTCCCGTAGGAACAGAACTGTTAAAATGACAGTATATCATTATCACGTAGACTGAGCTACTCCAGAATTTATGGTGTAATAAAATAGCGTAATCAGATTAAGGCCTGCTGCAAAGTTCCCAGGAGCCGTTCTGTGGAGTCTGCAGGCCCTTTAGACTGGACATTGTAGTTTCTCTGCTAGAAATATTGGTGTGCAAATCTGTGCAAAATTGCAGAGTACTTGAATGACTGATGTATGTCGTGAACGCCTCGTCATGTGGTCTTGCCTAATACTTACTGGAAGAGTTTGGGGTGTATTTTCTCTTTTTTAACCTCCCGTTGGTGTCTGAACAAGACGGCAAAGCAAAGTCCGACAGCAGTGGTGTGCTCGAGTTTATATGCGGCAGTGCTGAGTACCAGTGGCTAGGGCAGGTGGGA
The DNA here is from genome assembly GCA_013399475.1 of Chauna torquata. Classification (NCBI taxonomy): domain Eukaryota; kingdom Metazoa; phylum Chordata; class Aves; order Anseriformes; family Anhimidae; genus Chauna; species Chauna torquata. The sequence goes on along the minus strand of VXAL01013271.1, from coordinate 52,605 downwards.
AGGTTTGCAGAAAATACTCACGGAATGAAGGGGGAGTTGACAGACCTGGGACTCCAGAGTGGTTAGGGGTTAACACTGAACTGAGGGGAATTTTTTGAAGGTTAGGAGGAATGGAAAGAAAGGGCTGTGGGCTATCGAGTGAATTACTCAGATGAGGTTTCGGAAGGGAGGAAGGGTCAGGCACGCTGGTGCAGAAGGCCACCATGGACACCTCTTCCTGCCGAACGTCTGTGCGTCTCTGGAACGCGAGGATGCGTTCACCGCACTGATCCCTGGTGTCTGAACGACTCAGCCATCGATCCTTGCGTTGCGTGTCCTTTCTTTGGGGCAGAAATGCGATGCTGTCAGGCCAAGCAGAACCCGTTCATGCAACTGAGAGCAACCTTTTCCTGAAAAGCACTAAAGAACTTCCTATTCCAGTCACTGCTACAAATGAACAGCAACGAGAGCTTTCCATTTGAAGAATAACACTTCAGCGAACTTCCTCTTTCCACCCCTGAAATTTTTAGGGGTATTTGCACTGAGTACAGGTCTTAAAACCAGGAGACAAGTGGCATGGAATGACTCATGCTCAAAAACCAGAGGCATTTGACTTTGGAAAACTGAGTTAAGTTTTAGCCCTTCCTCTTTATAAAGCGTTATATTGCACAACCTTTTAAATGAAATGTCGAGCTTCCTTTTTAAATGACAGGATCTTTGCAGTGTGACTGAGTGTGATTCAAGAAGGTGATAAGTAACCTTGTCAATCCCTGCGTTCATCCACTGCTAACTTCAGTTCTTGTGGCATCACTGGTTGCTTATAGCGTAATTCCGTGCTTTCATTGAGTCTGCTTTCTCCAACATGGAGATCCTGTAGTACTATTATCGACGTGTTTGAAACATCACTACCACCACTGAGTGTCAGTAATTATCTAATTTGAGAGCTGGCTCCTGCAGTGACCAATAACGGAAGCTCCTGAGAAATACACCAGAAATCCAATAACGTGGCCATTGCACGGAGCTTGTCACTAGAATGTTTCCCTCCAGTGATCTTCTCTGTTGAAGGCCATCTGATTTCCACTAAAGTCACCTTAATGTCCTGGAAGCAATCTTATGTTTCTTCTCACTCTAGATGTTCTACTAACTGCTGTAGCAAAACAAACAAAAAAATTAAAAAAACAACAACAACCTATAATCACTTATATTCCATATTGCTGAGAAGAATGTGCCCCGTCTTTTCAGGCATGGATTTAACCACTGAGATTGAGGCAAGCATGTCCTTCAGGTTTTTCTTTTTTATTGGTATTACATTCACAAATGAAGTTCTACATGCTAGTTGGATTTTCATACAAGGCAGCAGCTTGCCTGGTACAATATCTGGGTCCCTCGTTCTCTCCCCCTCAGTCCTACCCTGTCATTTTTTCCTCTGTCTGCTGCAACATGCTTCAGAAATGTATTATGCTTTTTTAAATTGCCTGTGTTTCTGGAAGGCACATGGGTAATTTCATTCTTTTCATTTTCTATAGGCCTGTGGGAGTTATGCATCTCCTAGAACTCCTTTATTCTTTCTGTACCTCTAGGCTTCGTAGCGTCTTTTAAAAAAAACAAAACAAAAAACCACGAGTATTTGGTGGTGAGTTCACAGCCAAATCTATGCTCCCTGTACGGTAAATTACCAGTTTGAGATCCTTAAATACATGACGTTGGTATCTGAATTTGTGGAACTTTCTGAGGCTGGGAGTAAGCAGTGTTTAAGTGTGTATACATGTGTATGCTTAAGTGTAATATTTTTACATTAGAATTTCTTTGCATTGTTTCATTTCTGTAACGAAGCATTTAATTTGTTTCCCTTTTTAAAAAGGGAACAGTTCTCTTCAAATTTGTTAATGCTATGAAATGAAACAGTATAGATGGGTGCTGCTACTAATTTAACCCAATATTTACAGCAAAAATGGCTAAGTTTTTTTGTTTGCTTGCTTTGGTTTGCATTTTGCTATTTTTAATATGGATCCAAAGTGTTGGTTTTTGTTGTGTTTTTTTTAACACTTAAATATATATATATACATATGTAGGCTGTGTGGGAAATGTGGTTAGAGATCTAGAAGACCATTTTTCCTTAGTTCCCTGTGTTTGTCTCCTATTAATCCTGTACAGTCAGTACATAGGAAAAATAAACCCCTGCAAAATACAAAGTCACCAACCTAACGTCAGAGATGAATTTATGAAAACAGCCATTTTAGCTGCTTTGTGTTTGAGATATTAGACTGTGGCAGTCAAGATCGTATTCTCCAGACTGCATTCTTCATAAGCAGAAATACTGGCAGCCATGTGTTAAGTTATAAAAAGATAGCAGCTGATGTCAGGGCTTATTTCAGTGAGGAGCCATTGCAGAATACTGTACTAATTTTGAGCAGGTATATGTAAAATATAACTCTTTGCTTGACATGTAAAATTCAGTGTAAATTGGTACGTATCTGAATAATGGGGTAAAAAAAATGAACAAGTAATAAGCTGCAGTAGATAGCCCACTTCAAAAAAAAAAAAAAAAAAAAGTCTTCAGCACTATAAGTAATTCTTCATGCAGAAGTGAGAGGAACAGAAAAATGGTCCAGTTTGACCTGCATTTTAGGAATTAGGTTTTGAGCTGATATAAAATCCTTCTGCTCTGCTGTTGGAAGGCTACCACAATTTAAACCAGAGCCTGAGCTAATGTGAAACTATTAATAGAGGAGTGCCCAGCCTTTCTGTGCAAGTGATCTATATATCACAGGCAGCCCTGCAGATGTGCTAAATTTATGTGCACAGAAACCTGTTTTTGGTCACAGTGGTTATAGATGTGTGGATCAACACCGTGCTCAAATGTATATGTATCTGCACAGATAATTAACATAAAACTTGGCTTCATTTGGTTAAGTATATTTAACAAAGTTAATTTCATCCTGCAAAAGGGGGATGAATTTAGCTCAGTAATTTGTTTCTAATGGTGTTTTTGAATGGCCTCTGGGCCAGGTTCATTTTTTCTTACGTTGTATGTACACGATGTATCTGTCTTAGGATTTCTTAAACTTAATTAAGCTATCAAAATATCAGTTCTACAATAAATCCATTCCTTCGGTTTTCATTAATTTCAAAGAAATCTGACAGTTTCACTGTGAAGTTCCTTGTACCATAATTTTAAGAATTCCATACTTATGCAGTGTTTATTTACACTGTAAAGTTGTGTTTCTTACAAACTGAGACTAATGTCCAAGGACAGCTCAATGCTTTTTATTGTATCTTTTGAAATTGTCTCAGATAGCTGAGCTATTATATGCATCTAAAAAACTGGAAGAAACCCTAATTATATGGTTTAGATGGTACATGTGTTTTAGTTGAGCGTGTGAATTGAATAAAAATATTTTTTGCCATTGGCAGCTTTATGACATCTTGCTGATAAGATAAAGTTGTAAATGATCTTAGAAAGGCATGACTGTAGCATGTGGTTGTTGCAAGTCACCACTCCGTGTATGCATTTGATGCCAAGGGGCAGACATATTATTTCTGTCATAACAAATATGTACCAATTCCTGATGAGTCAGAAGAATATTTGATAGTTCCACTGGTAATGGAAGAAATAGCATAGAGCAGTTTATATGAAAGTGCTTTGGGTCAGAGACCCAGTTCCATCAGGAGTGCAAAGGCATAATGTCTGGTAAATGTTCTACTACTTCATTATGGAAGTTAATAATATTTTAACACAAAAGTAACATTAGTGTTATACTCTGATAAGTTCAAACTTAATTTGTAATTTGAATCTCAAAGCGCTTGCAGTTTAAAACTCAGATTAAAATGTGAAGTCAAATGGGTGTTTGTCTTAAAGTAGCTTAAAATGGTATGATGATATTAGATGGATTCATGTATAAGACTTCCTTTTTTGTTTTGTTTCAGGACATCAGGCATGAAGCCAGTGATTTTCCATGTAAAGTGGCCAAACATCCCAGAAACAAAAACAGAAATAGGTACAGAGATGTCAGCCCCTGTAAGTACACTTTCTTTTCCATTGTTTGTAACAGACAGTTGACCTCTAATGACTTCTAACAGCTAAATGCTCCATGTAAAAACAAGATTTCTGTTAGATGGATATGCATGCAAGACAATTCTTTTTGTTAATATCTTTAGTTATGAGATTGATGTCACAGGATGTCATTATATCCATAGGATTATACTGTAGCAGCATACAATAATTCTGTATTCTTGGGAAGAAAACTAAAGAAAGGAACTTGCTTTACCATTAAGTTCTTATACTAGGGAATAATGGTGGCTGAAATAGCGTTAATAAAGTGCAAGTATCTTTTCTACTGCAGTACACTTACTAGAGCATCCTTCTAGTCAGTATAGCGTAACTGCCACTGTTGGAAGATGGGGAAGTCTTGCATAAAACGTATGACCACTGGAAATAAATCCTAAGCTATTTGGAACAGAGAAAAGGTGAAGTTTGCAAAGGTGGTAATATTAGTGTGAGATGTGCATTTCTAAAATGATTATCATTACACATTCTGGTGAGTTCTGGTGGGACGTGTGTCTTTGAGCACGTCCCGTGTACAAGGCACACTGCAGTGACAGCTCAGTTCAGTGTTGCAGCCTGTCTTTCCTTCCATGATCCTGTGCACAAAGACAATAACATTCAGACTTGCCTGTGCCTGGCATGCTGACTTTTGAGGTGCAAGAGAGACTGCAGGAATGAAATCACAGAGTACAGAGAAGTACATGGTCAAGTCGTGGTCAAATGATCAGCAAAGAATGTTTGATATTTTGGTCACTAGGGAAAGTTCACAGCTGGTTTGCTAAACTATGTTCTCTGCACTAAATGACAACACCCGGGACTCATTCCCTCTTCTTCAAGCGTGCAGCACTGCCAACTGTTTTAAGTGCAGAGATTCTGCAGGATCTGTATTTGGGCAAATGTCTATATTCTGCTCAAAGACGAGTATTATAGTGTACCAGCAAACTCTCATACTTAGCAGTTAAAAGTTACTTAAGTCTTTAGAGCAATTGAATAGAAACAATGATGTTGCACATAGTTTGCTTAACTAAGCAGTTCTAGTATTTGGGGTTGCGGGTAACAAATGGCTCTTTTTTGCCTTTAGATAATACTGCTTCCAATATGTTTGCCTTTCTTGCAAAATGTGGAAACTCTTGTGCTTGTGGTTTTTTGTTCTTTTTTTTTAATCGTCCTACGTAGAGCAAACTGAAACTAACAAAAGAGCAGTGAAATTGCATTTACTGTAATTCTTGATTTTTTTTTTTTTTTTTAATCGTTCTTTCTGTACATTAAGGTGTGGTTGGGTTGGAAAAAGTAGCTAAATTTCTACAAGAGGAGTAAGAAGTCTGTTCTGTTTGTCCAATATATGTTTAGGCAAACCTTTAACAACCTTAAACAAGCTGATTTTGAGTGTTTAAGCTTCTAAAGATAAGCAGTTGTGTAACTAGATTTATTTAAAAACAGTGACTTGATAACTGTACAAACAGGTCAGTGTGATCTGGTTTGCGCATTATCATTGTGAGTACTTCAGATGCAAATACTTCCATTCTTGCAGTGTGTTCTTCGAAGATGGACTGTGGCTTGCGTTCACTGTTCTGGTGCAGTGCTGTTGTTGCAGTACCTATATTGTATTTCCAGAGTTAAAAGTAACAGAGAAACTTCTGCACTGTGATTAAGCTCTTTTGATTCTTCAGGAAAACTCAGCTTTTTTGATCCTAACATCTGATGAGGTTGTGCATGGATTGTGCTGTGTTCCATATACATTAACCAGTGTTTTCTAATTATGCTGCAGTTGATCACAGTCGAATTAAGCTAAACCAAGGTGACAATGACTATATCAATGCTAGTTTGATAAAAATGGAGGAGGCCCAAAGGAGCTACATCCTTACCCAGGTAATTGCTGGCTGTGAATAATAAATATCATATGGTGATTGGAGTTGTTTTTCGTAGGATTTCTTTAGCCTATTGTGTTAGTTTTCTTTATTTTAAAACTAGTTAAGTGTATATAAACATCTCTGTGTCTATATAAACATATTGTATACATAGAACAATTTTACAGAAATGCTACATATTTTTCCTCCTTCATGTCGGCACCGACTGACTTTTTGTATTTTGGCCCCTTTGTATATCTGACTTTAGGCCCACCTAGGTTTTGTTTTAGAACGGAAGCTAACGTACTTCTAGAAATCTGCTTATGATGTGTTGGCTTATGATAAGGAACATTTAGAAGTGGTTGAAATAAATCACATTTCTCCTACATGGAAGGCCAGCACAAAGGCTTCAGACAATTACAATCTTAAATTGCCTGATAAATTTTCTGAACAGAAGCAAGCTTCCCTTAGTGGAAGGGTTTCACATTACGGAAGAACTGTGTGTATGAACTTCAAGATGTTCAAAACATACTTAAATATAACATATTTATCTGTTAGGTTGAGTGGGGCAGAAGTTACGTAAAATATGCTAGGAATTTTCTAACACCTGACCTTCACTTTAAAATAGACAGTATGCTCCACCGCCAGTTTGTTAAGTGTCCTTCTGAAAATGATGTTCGAGTACTATTTACAAATAATGTACCTCCTAGTAACATGATCTCCGAAAGGTCTAAGGTGGGCAATGCTGATGCTTTTATCTTTAACGTGAGAGAGGAAAGCTATAAATACAGACTTTAGTGATGGGGATATGGGCAAGGGGAAAGTTGCTGTCTTTCACTGAATCTGCAACTTCCACGCCTAACTATGTAACAAATTAAAAAATACCCAAGTACCCTGTCTTCTTATTCTGACAGCTGGCAACCATGCTGGAATTCTTGTTTGTTCTAAATGTTCAGTTCCCTGGAGACAGTCCTGACCTCTAATCTTGACTTTTCTTTTCCTTCCTCCCACACTTTAGATAAAGGTAGACTGGGATTAATATTTTCAAGTAAAGGTCAGCAGCTCTTCCTTCCTGTTTCTAGAGAATAAAGATAAATCTGTAATGAAGAAGCGGACAGTGCAGTGTTCAATATGAAAATGATTCTGTGCACGTAACTTTTATTTCCCTGATTTAGGACAGAGTAGGCTGATCATAGGGTTGAAATGGTAGACCTGTATGTGGAATAGACAGATGCGCACCTAAGTGGTAGTAGTTATCTTTTCCGATCCAATATTCAGTGGATTTTAATGGCTTTTTGAGGACCCTGGCCTGCTGCTCTGTTTGAGCAAGGTATAGCGAATGAGCAAGGGTAGCGAATGTGAGAGGCACGATGCTGCTGGTTTGTGTTGCCCAAAAATCGGAACAGTGGTTTTGGAGTGCAGTAGTGCAAAGGAACATAGCACAAACACCAAGTTATAAGGAAATCTGCTTTGTAAGTAGTTCTTTAAAAGGAGTTATCGCTTTGTTCAGTCCAAAAGCACATCCATGAAGATTCTAGAAAACCATAGAACTTGTTAGCAATCTGGCATTGTTTCTGTCTTTTAGATGTTTCTCCATTCAGTGGAGTAACTGTCAAGTATTGTTAATAACAGTGATGTATTGCAAAAGAGTTAAATATATACATTAATTCTGTTCTTAGTCAGTCAGTGAGGATTTATTTCCCCATTACTTTTGTTTGCCTACGTAAGAAAATTCTCTCAGCATTTTTCAGTCCCAGTTCTCTTCTCACAAGTGAGACTACTTCTCTCTTCCTGTTGTGTCTGTGGGGAAAAGATTAACCGTGCTTTCATGGGTGAATTCATAGTGGGAAATTGGAAACTAAAGCTGTATCACTGGATGGTGTTTTTTTGTTTTTTTTTGTGTTTTTTGTTTTTTTTTTTATAGTTTGAAATGAGAAGTGGCTTGTTACTTCTTCTTGCCTAAATTTATTGCCCAGGGCAGTAACTTTTACTGAGGAACATTGCTTTGACTTTAACAGAAAATAATACTTATTTCTGGGGATTCTGTCTCTGCAGGGACCTTTGCCAAATACTTGTGGTCACTTCTGGGAGATGGTTTGGGAACAGAAAAGCCGTGGTGTTGTCATGTTGAACAGAGTGATGGAAAAGGGATCCGTAAGTATTTATCTGGTCTTAGCTATGTGTTCATTGCATGTTTTGTTTTCAATTAAATTAAAAAAAGAAAAAAGCAAACAGGAATAGAGGGGGAAAAAAGGTGACTGTAATTTTATCTAACAAATTGTGCTTAGGATTGAGTACCTGGTGAAATAATATTAAGTCAGAAAACAATTCAGTTTGTAATTGCAGGTCCTTATTTCTTCTGAATTTGGCTAAAGACACAAACACAATATGACTCCACAAAAATGAGTATTTGGTCTCTGCTGCTAACCTGGGTATCTGAATGTAGTTTTTACTTCTCATTGTGGACAGATTGTAAGTAACCTCTCAAAGGTTACTTACAGCAAGTGTTCATTCAGAAGCAGTACGAAATGGCTTTAAAGTAGTTATAGGGCCTCTTTGACTCCAGGTTTCCTTCACGCAGTAAGAGCTCTGATTTTTAAACATACCTTCTAAGTATATTGTTTCTCCACCAGGGTCATTGTTCTACAAAAGATGTTACGGGTGGGAGGAAAATGGGGGTGCAATCGAAAGTACTTCTGCTGGTGTCTGTCTTAAGCATTGATCTTGTCAGTGATACAGAACCAGCTGTTAAGCCAGGGTTACTGGCTAGGGCAAGTGCAGTGTGCTTAGTTCTGTCCAGACCTTTTAGGAAGTTTACATTAGACAGGACAGACAAATGATGAAGGGAAACAATAGGTGAACAAACAATTGGGGTTATTTTAAGTAATTAACCTTCTGATAGATAAAAAGGTTTGGTTCCTCTGGCACATGGAGTAGCTGCTGTCTTGAAAGGAAATGCCTCAGCCCTTCTGGTGGTGGTGAAGACAGGAACCATCAAGCATGGAATTAATTTTTCATCCGTGGGTTCAGAGCTCTGCTCGTATGCTAACTCCTCAGCTGCTGTCCTGTGCTCCTGAAGGGGACTTGGCAGCTGTGCAAATTTGAGACAAAAGTGGTTTTAAAAACTGACAGATGCACGATTTTAAGTTAAATGTCACAATGCAGTCAGTATAAAGACACTGCAGAGGAGGGGTAGCGGGCATGTTGGGTATCTACCAGTGATAACTGGGTGGTACATGATTTTGCATAATCAGGAAAGAATTCCCAATAATCAGGAAAATTCTTGTGCAATCAGTTGTGTTTTAATGAACTGCAGTCTCGATTTTGAGCGTTTTGCTTTTTTTGTAGTGCAAGTGAAACTTTATCTTCAAGAGATGCAGTAACCATAGTTTTCAATAGTTTCTTCCTTTCCAGCCATTCCCACTCATTCTCTGCAGTGTCAATAGTTTTGAACAAAATGAATTACTGTGATCCCTTAGGGCAGGCTGCTAACACTTCTCAGCAATCAGCAGTGGGGGACCTACAGTGGAACACAACGAAATATTGTTTGCAGACACATTGGCGGAGAAATTAGACACAAAGCCAGTTGCTGTTTTGTAAGCATTAATACTCAAAAAAGCGCAGAGAATAACAGCGTTCTATACCCTGATAAACTAGAGGATACAATTTGAATAAAAACTAGAATTAGTCTGGACAAAACTAGAATTAGTGTACCTCTGAATAAAATACTGAAGGGTTTTCTTATTTGTTAAAATGCTGTCAGAAATTATCCGAGAGGTGAGAATGCTGTTCTTTTCTTACCAGTGTTTTTGCACTTCAACATTAAATCCATATTATTTGCCCTTCAATAAAAGAAGCATTAACTATGTCCAACAATCCATTCCTGATGAAAGCTTAGGTATGTACAAGTGGTGGTCATAATCCCCTAACAGAGGAGCAGTGCTTAATGGCAGGAATAGCAGGCCAGTTCTCACAGTCGTAGTTTTGATGGTCATAAACTTGGTTGCAGACTTTCCTGTTCATGTTGCTGACGAGTTTCTTTAGATTCCATTTTTTCCTACACACTGCGAAAAGTACTACTTGTCTATTTGGTTGACTCATTTAAGAGTCTAGCACGTAGCAGTCTTTTTGCAAAACTAAGCTCTCTGGAAAACTTTACTGAGAAATTGAAATTCAGTCAGAAATAGGTAATAGGAATGTTTGCTGAATGCAGGTGTTTTTTTGTTTGGCCTTTTACTTCTAAACTGTGCCATGTAAAATTAAAATGATCTCACTGCTGTTTTATTTTCGTGGTAAGTGAATGGAGTAACACAATCTCATCTGATGTTATACTTGCAAATTAGTAATGTTGTAATTCTGTATTTGTAGCTTATTTGTGGAATTCATAATATTTCCTTATGGTACATTCTGCTCTTGTTAACATCTCTTCTTTTTAAATGGAAATATTTCAGTGAGGTTAATGCATAAAATGCAGAGTAGACAAAAATTTGGATTTTGGCAGAGAGTTCCAGCAGCTTTTATATTTAGAAAGTTAATAGATTTTTGGGGGTTTTATTATTGGTCTGACACAGGCTAAAATAAATAATGACTTTGGTGATTTTGATTAGATTCCACAGTGGTGCAGCCCTGTTGCATACTCTTTCAGCTTACATGTAGAAGAAAGAGAGCTCTGCCTACACAAAGCTACCCTCAATCCCTAGGTATCTTCAAGAGTTCAGTCAGGGTCAAAATAGTTTGACTCATACAAAAATTTACTGAAGATGTGGCTCTGCAGCATAAAGGCTGGTATTCTTCACATTGTAATTAGTCCTTCTTACAGTAAAAGCAGATGCAGAAATTGTCTCATAAGAAAATGTCGTGTATTTAAGGATAGTTATTCCTTGCCTTTTACACAAATATAAATGATGTATAAATGGCACCCATTTGTTTTTAGATAAAGTGTGCACAGTACTGGCCACGGAAGGAAGAGAAAGAAATGGTTTTTGAAGATACAAACTTGAAACTAACCTTGATATCTGAAGATATAAAATCATATTATACAGTACGACAGCTAGAATTGGAAAACCTTACAGTAAGTACAGAAACTACCATCAGTCACAGTTTTTAATCTCTCTGAGGTGAGTCTCACCTCGTCAACAAAGTCTTGAAAAAGGTGGTCATGAAATACAGCAGATTTTGTTCTGGAATTGATGATTCTACAGGAGATAACGTTGCCTGTATTAGAGCGTTACTCTAACAGAGAAGACAAAAACAGAGTCATTCAGAACAGTGCGAGCTGATCTAAAGTTCCTAGTTGAGACTGGCTAAGGAAGAATACCATTAACTTTCACTGAATGCAGGTAACTGAAGATAATGTCTGAGGTTCCTGACAGAGCCGAGCTAGGTGTGTATGTTGCGATATTCTAGCCTGAATTCTGTCCTATCCTCATACTGCTCGCTACTGGAAGGTACAGATACTCCTTTGCTCAACTGTGTTAGCATCTTGCACGCTTCATTCTGCCAGGAAATGTGAGAAAGCAGATAAGAATTTCATTAATGAAATTATACCCGAGCAAGGATTTGTTAGTTGCAGTTTGCGGTGTGTATTAAAAATGATATCTGCCATAGATGTGTTTTTGGTGGTTGTACCTCAGTAGTCTAAGAGGATGTGAACACCAGTGATTTAGTAGTCTTGGAAGAAAGTTTTCAGATTGGGAATGAAGCTGTGAAGGAACACCTGTGATCGCATAAGGGTTTTTGTCTGCAGAAAGTGCAAAGGGTTTCTGTAACTTGTGGTACTTCATTTTGAGAACTCTTCAGATGGTATTCTGTCATTGGAAATTGGACAGCAGTAGTGCCAGCTATCATGTGGTGATGCAAGCGTTAAGCATTTGAACTATACTGAGCAGACTAAGATATGTTATACATAAGTAAATTTACTTAGCCGTTTTCCTTTGCTCAAAACAGAGGCCTTTTACAACAGGGGATAATTATTTGTAATTAGTTTATTAGCTATGCAGCTATAAACTCCCTCAGACTATGGAACTTTGTTATTTGAATTGAAGTCAGCTGTTCTAAAGATGTACTGTACAAGAAGTAGTACTGTAGTCTGAATACCACACAGAGCTGAGCTGGCACACTCCTCCATGCCGTAGAAACCAGAGTTACTTCCAAAGGAAGTAGCTAACGTTTTTCCAAAGGCACAGATTTGAAATTGACCTAAAGCTAAAAACGTCTGATGTTTGAAGCTATAAAAAACATCTGATTTTTGAAGCTGTATGTCTAAATATGTAAGAGATTATTTGCTAGGAAAATGAGCATTTGAGGAATTGTATTTGCTCATTAGAACATTCTTGTAGGCAGCTGTTCTTTGAATAGCTTTGACTCGTGTATCCGAGCTAAAAGACTTCAGAAGTGCTGTTTTTCACAGACGCAGGAAACTAGAGAGATTCTGCACTTTCATTATACTACGTGGCCTGACTTTGGAGTCCCGGAGTCACCTGCTTCGTTCCTCAATTTCCTGTTCAAAGTGAGAGAATCTGGCTCACTTAACCCTGAGTACGGACCCGTTGTGGTGCACTGCAGTGCCGGAATCGGCAGATCAGGAACTTTCTGTTTGGTTGATACGTGTCTTCTACTGGTAAGAGCTACTCCTTCTAGATGATAAGCTGTTTCAGTAGAGTTACATTGAGGACTGGTTTGTCGTAGGCCTTCAAAGAGCTGTGGTGTTTTCTGTGGAGTGTTCTTGCATGTTGCTTCTCATTATCTTACTCGTGCTCTGGTTTGGAACTGTGTTCCACTTTAAAATTATGTCAGGTCTCATCCGTAATTGGCCATTTTGAGTCTGAGGAAGAAAAGTCTCTAGTTTTTAAGAGTTAATTTGTAAGGATAGGCTTTGCCCTTGTGGTTAAGAAAAAAAACACTAGGTGTTCACTNATAATAGTGTAAACTATCCTGAAACAATGTAAAATACATCTCGTGTTTCCTTTTACGGAGTCAACTTACCCTGTAGGCAGGGGAAAATTTTGGCTTTATTCTGTCACTGTATGAGAGCAACTAATACATAGAAGTCACACNCATACTGTAAAATGAGTCGTATTGAATCTCATCAGAGCATAAAGCATTTTTCAAATTTTTTTAACTTCAGATGGACAAACGGAAAGATCCTTCTTCTGTGGACGTTAAACAGGTTCTCCTAGAAATGAGGAAGTACAGAATGGGACTTATACAGACAGCAGATCAGCTTCGATTCTCCTACCTAGCTGTTATTGAAGGGGCAAAATTCATTATGGGAGATGCTTCAGTGCAAGTGAGTATTACTGACTGCAGAGCCAGATGTAGTGAGGTACAGCTCTTTTTTAACTGTAGCAAATAAGTGGGATGAACAAAATAGAAAGGAGCTTTGAATTACTTTGGCTTCAATAAATTTTTGTATTTTGAGGTTCTTAAATAGAACACTTTACTGACTTCAAACAAGTTTAAAAAAAACTGTAGCCCAGTAATGTAATAAGTGGCCCCTGTGTACTTTTCAGCACTGTAACTGGGGTGTAGACCAGCTGCATCAGCCATGTCTTTCATTTTAGATAACAACAATTTTCTAATACGCCAGATGTTAAAGTATTATGATTAAATCCTATACGTTTGTTTTATGGTAATCAAAACTAGCAACTAGGCTCTATTTTGTGCTATTTAAAGTTTCCAGACATAGATCAAAATTTCTTGCATTTATAGGTGATATCTTCAATGTACTGGATATAGCTTAGGTTTGAAGTTCTTTTTGGATCTTTTTTCTTTTTTTCAATGCAAATGAACAGCCAGTCTAACAATAAATGAAATAGAGTGTAAAGCCCCTGCCATGTTAAGAGTTACCATAGTTTACATAAAAGAAATAATGGAAAACTTAACAAGGCGTTTCCTTTCCTGAAGGAACAGTGGAAAGAGCTCTCCAATGAAGACCTGGACCCACCACCTGAACATACCCCACCGCCTCCCAGACCACCAAAGCGAACCTCAGAAATGCACAATGGAAGGATGCATGAACATGCAGAATTCTTTCCTAAGCACCAAGTGGTAGAGGAAGAGATTAGATGCTCAGTCAGCACTGTGGAAGAGATGGTTCCAGATGGCAGAGCTTGTTCATCTGTGCCAGTGATCACAGACAGGTAATTCATTTAGTTTCCCACTTTAACTGTCCCAGGAAGACTGTCCAGTTGGCTTACGGCTTTAACAAGTTATAAGAAGCTTGCTCATAAACGGCATTTCATGCAGAAGGTCCTGAACAGAAGGTTCTTGATTGAGTTAGTATAATAGTAGTTGTGAAACAAAATCTGTGGATCCTTTTCAGTGAAAGTCTTACTACGCTCATTTTTTTTAACCTCACACATAAACTAGGGCCATTTACGGGATCCTGCTTATAGTAAAAGAAAAAGTGACAGCATCATGAGGTGGTTTAGTCTCAATTTATATTCAATGTATACTTTAAGTTACAGAGGAGCTCTTTCACTGGTTAATGGTGGTATTAGTCATGTAGCTGAAAGCTAGGCTGACTAGCTTTAGTTGCACTTAGAAATGTGAAATTAATTAATTATAAGCAAAGCTACTTTTAATGAAAGGAGTAGAAGTGGCTCATGAACACAGAACATTTCTATCTGTCATTGTAACCTAAATTGTAAGGACTGTTAAATGTGCAGAAATCCTGTGTAAATGAGCGGCATGGCAGTGGAGAAGCCAAGGTGCTTAACCACTAGATGTCACTCCTGCGTTATTAGTGTGGCGTGGAGATGGTTGAAATCAGCCTGCCTTGGTGTTGCTGGCATCCTGCATGTTAACTAGTTTTATTCAGAACAACCAACTGAATACCACACAGAACAAAAAATAAAAATAAAAAACACCTGGTCCCATCAGGGATAATCAAGGGAAAGTTTAATTTTCCCCCACTAGATGATCTCCTAAGAAGACATATTCAGCTTCCCACAGGAATATTGGAGTAAAAGTATCAAGTTTTAGTATTTTCCACAGAACTCTAGGGCCTTTTCAACAGATGCGACTGGCAGACTTGATGTATTTTATTTAACTAGACCACTGGGGGAGTGTGTGACTCTGGGAACTGGAGATTAGTGAGATATGTTTCCAGTAGTCTTCCTTCAAAATAAACCTTCTCTTAATTTCACAGAGCAGAGCAGAGAGGCTGAACCTGTTATCTCCCTCCAAATTGTGCTGGAGGCAAAGAGAGAGAAAATGGAAGTGTCCTTTCCCTGCTTAACATGAAACAATGTTTAGATCAGGATTTTTTTTTTTAAAATCAGCAGGGGAGGGAGATTCTGGAAGTGAAATATTCAAATTACAAACACCTTTACTAAAAGGAAAGGAAACCTTGGAAATAGGAATGGGCACAAATGGAGGCTGAGCCGCAGAAGATGGAAATGTTAAAATAGTAGCACCTCCCTCTTTCTCCCCTCAGTGACAGTACAGTTCTGTTACCAGAATGTTTGCTTGGGATGTGAGATGCCAACTAATGCTTTCTGAGCCTAATCAGGAGTACAGATTTAAAGCTGGTATCTTGTGTCATTTGCTACATAAATCTGAATTTTTCAATGAATAAATGATTTCCTGGAAATACTTCACACTCTTTATTCTAAATGAACATAAGACCTGTGCAGCTCTGAAGAGCTCAGAGACTTGGATTACTTTTATTATAGACACTTGTCTGAGGCTGGAGTTCAGTCATCCTCTGGAACTGCCCATCTTCCTCATGAATTGTAGAGGCTGGTTTGAACTAGACATCTACCTTTTACCTTGCTAAAGTTAAATCCTATCTTACGCAATGTTTCATATTGGAAAAGGCCAGGATTTGAATCCTGAGCTCCTTCATTCCATACTAGTACTGTAGCTGCAAGACGAGGCTTCCTTTTCATCATTGCTGTTGTCTTTATGTCTGGGACAGAGAGCTCAGAAGTGCGGAAAGTGAAACGTGCTAGGCAGGAGAGGGAAGGAATAGAGAGTAGATGAGCAGATTGATATGAAAGGATGTGAGACAGTGAGAGGCTTGAAGAAATGGAGATATGCTGGCAGAAGTGAGCAATGAAGAAGCAGAACTCTTAAGCGTGGCTTTTTTTTTTTTTTTTTTTTTTTCCAAGGTATTCTGGTGCGTGGGAGGGCAGATTCCTGAGTTCTTCTATACTTCAGCTGTCAGCAGATGCGCAGGAAATCCCCATGCAAAGCATCTCCCTGCTGCTTTACCACCCTACTGCTTCTTACAGCGTGGTGATGCTCTGCTTTCTAAATTCAGGTGGAAGAAGTTGCGTAGTAGATCTAAAAGTTCCTACTCAGTTAAGAAGGCTCTTTGGATGTCAGTATACTGTCAATGTGATGGAGGTCTGGTAGCTAGAAATAAAACAATGTTAAAAGAGTATTAGAGGTGGAGAAATCTTCAGTTCCGTCATTAAAAGCTATCACAGCGTGTTCAGCCACTCTTTCTAAGTTACGGTTGCACAAGCAACCCACAGTTCCATCACTTTCTGGCTTTTTGGGCAGGTGCATGATTTTAGAACCTTAATGTTCTCCTAAGCTGGATGTAGGTTGATTGTGCTAGTTCACTTCTTGTCTCAGTGGCTGTTCAGGGAGCAGGTTTGTGATGCGCAATGGAAGTAGGTGGTGGTTAAAGCAAAGTCAGCTGGTTCTTTAAAGGGCACAGAATACTCCCAAAGCATGGTTACCTAGCAAGAGCTTCCCCAGGGACTGAATGCATAAGTAATCTGAGGATCTGTTGGTACAGACTAAATTGTTTACTGTCTTTTCTTTTTGGATGGCTTTTGATGACAAGCATTGTTCTAAACCTGTAATTTAATAACCTGAACTGTAATCGTTAGGGATCGGCTTTGGTCTGTCATCTGCTGCAGCTCCTGATAGCAAGAGATTTCCAGCTTTGTCTGTGGTGTTCAGTGGGTGAGGCCATGCTCTTGTCGAGTCTGCCGGGCTTCTCTCCTAAATGGGATATCCATACTGAATATTTATTTCTTTGTCCTTCAGCACTAGTCAAGACACTGAAATTCGGAGGAGAACTGTTGATGAAAATCAGCATCTCTCACCCCACAAAGAGGAGTCGATGAAGTCAGAAAACTTAGAAGAGGATGAGGAGAACATGATGACAACTTGGAAGCCGTTTCTAGTGAATATATGCATGTTCACTTTCCTCACAGCAGGAGCTTATCTTTTTTACAGGGTATGTTTTCATTGATGGACATGCCAGCACGATTGACCCTGCAGAAAACACCAACGATTTGATCGGTTTGTAATAAGCTTCTGTGAAAGAAAGCTAATTGAGGCATGTGAGCCTTGTCTCAGTGGAGATAGATCTTAGGTTTAAAGGCCGGAACTTTGGTTAGGGCTTAAAGAGAGAATTGATGCACTAGGGTTTTATCCAGCCCTGTGGTCCCAAGAACATAATATTCTAATCTCAGGGCCTTAAAATATTCAGGAGTAAGCAGAGAAAATGCCAAATAGTCTGTTTTTCTTTTTTTTTTCTTTTTCTTTTTTTAAACTAAATAATAGAATTACAACACATTGTTGTTTTTAGCCTTTTTTAAAAAGCCAGTTCTTTTTCTTTTGTGTTTCAGAAAAACTAGGCACAAGTGAAACTTGCTTGTACTCTCCAAGTGTTGTAACCAAATATATGACTTCTATTGATGAGTTCCCAAACAAAAAAAAAAAAAAAGAAAAAGAAACCCACATACCTGAAGAATGTAAACTTTTTGGAAGGGACAGAGGGGGCAGTTGTGGTTGGGTGGGGTTTTTTTGTTTTGTTTTGTTTTTTTAACTTGCTTCATCTGTTGAAGACTGAGTTGTGGGCAGTGCCTGTGGTATTGATATATTTAATCTTGGCATAACTGTTCTTAAAGAGCTTTTTGTTTTACATGTGTTTATAGAAACAGGCTTCTGCATTTGCTCAGGGTATCCCAACATGTCAAGCTCTTTTTTTTTTTCCCTTTTTTTTTTTTTTTTTTTTTTTAAATAAGTGTATCTTCTCATTGACTTTTGTTGCACTCTACTTGCACATACACCTATTTACATTGCACCATCCTTTGTAAAGCTGTTTTTACTTTTATATCCTGGGTTAGGAGAAGTTGAGGGGAGGGAGAGAAACAGGAAATGAAATGCAACCAAAACATGTCCACCAGCATTTTGCAGCTGTTCAGTTGGTATTCAGAAGGACCAGTTCTTAAACCTCATCATTTGGAATGTAAAATGCAGTTTCACTCTACATCCGCTTCATAAGGAATAGCGTACTTCCTCCAACGGCCGGAGAGGTAACGTACTCAGAGGCAGTGCGGGTAATGAACAGGAAAGCATTTCAAGAAATCCAGAGCAATTAATGCTGTGGCAGCTTCCTTAAGACATAAAAAGTTCAACAGAAGACACATTGGTCTGAGAACGTATCAGTTGGCTTATGATGCAAGCATTTGTGTGTTCTGCTTTTTTTAAAGCAAAGATCTAAAATACTGGCTTAGTTTGGCTTGAAGATACGCTGTTCAGTAATTATTGGACACGGCGCTGTAAGTGGGTAGGTCTTGCGCCTCTGCAGACAGGGTTGTTGCTGTCCTGACATAAGCTAAGAGATGGGTGGTTTTGTCCTATGCCGTGCTGCGTCTAAATTGTCTCGCTCAGTTGGTGGGCCTGTTCAGCAGGCCCAGGGCTTGCATATGTAAAGTGCTTGTAAATAAGGATTTGGGTGCATTGGTAGAACTGTGACTGGAAGCCTGCATTGCACTAAACAGTCTTAGTCAATGCTGTTCCTCGCATTAGTACCAAATTATTATTGTTTAAACAATAATAGCAAAGAGCTCTTTGCTGATGTCATGGGGCAAAAGATAAATTTGCTACTGAAAGGTGTAGTGAATGAAACTAAACCATGACAGCTGACTTGCAACAGTGTTACTAATTAGTTCTTTTTATTTTTAAATGCTTTCTAGATTTATAGCACTTAACCACCATTCTCAGTGCAAACATCACTATGGAGTATCCTACGTAAGTCTCTTTCCACTCCATATTTATTTTTGCAAAACTGTCTGTAGGTGTAGCTCTTTTCCTTCAGTGAATAAGGTGGTGAACTGGGGGGTGGGAGTTGTTTCTATTTTGTGTTTTGTTAAGCTTGCATCAAGGGCTTTTCACAAGTACAATAATAAATCCTCAGGTAGTACTGGGAATCAATACTTTACCTGTGAGACTGTTGGTCAGACCAGTACTGGAAAGGAGGAATGTTGTAATCAGTCAATATTTAGTTATATTATTGGAATCATGAAAAATGAGTATAGAAAAATGGTAATATATAATGGCTCATCTGTGTATTTAAGATACAGTATGTGATTGCTTTGTCCCCACTATTCTCTCCATCATCTGGTAGAATATTGTTCTAAAGCACCATTTGTACATCATTTGTATTAAACTGCATGTAAAGTCTTCTAGTGTCCTGATTAAATACCATGTGCTTGAAAGGTGAAAGAACTTATATTTCTGCTTACTGATGTGCCCAAATTATATTTGCATGAACTGATCATTAAGTGGCTGTGGTTCAAAGGATGTTGCTGAAAGTATCTTCATTCAGCAATAGATTGATTTGGTGTTTATCAGATAACATGTACTCGCCTAGTACTTGGCATGACTTCCTATTGAATTTCTGCGTACTCAGTGTAACCCGGTTGTTTAGCATGGTTCATTTCAGCTGAGTAAGTATAGTACAGACATTCCAGAGTGTTTAGTAAGCCGTATTCACACCTCACCTCTGGTCACCTTAGGCAAGTAATAGCTCAGCGATTTCTGGGTGTGACTTGCTGTGCTGCCTGCAAAGCTGCACTGGAGGACGAGGAAGAAAACCGTTTTTGCAAGATCTCAATAGCATGCTTTGATCTGCAAAAATAGAGGCTGTTGAAATGGTATTGTTCTTCCCACACACACGCACACCAAAAACAAAAAAACCCTATACTGTTCTCGAGAAGGAAAGTTTAAAATTTTAGGCTTGACAGGAAAATAGCATCCTTCCTTTGAATGCAGAATAATTCAGTTGCACTGTACTTGCAAATTATTCTAGCAAGAGAAAGTTCCTGCAGAGGAAATTTTGAACACCCCTCTTTTCTGCCCATGTGTTTTGCTATTTCTTTCATCTGTTCCAAATCCAGGAGAATTTACACTGTCCTGGGATAGACAGTGAAGTATCCCACAAGACCAATGAGGTGTGTATAAGGCTTATAATACTGAACTGTAAACATTTTTGTTTTGATGTCCTGTATATGTATGTAGTAGTTTGGGTGTGTATATACAGTAGCATTTCAAAGTGGGTGTATTGGTTAACCTATTCTTGGAAAATGGACAAATATCCATGTTAAACTTGTTAGAAAGTTAGTGAGCTGCTCTGCTATATGCCTTAAGCAAATATTTACTCATCAGGTCTTTCTTTTTTACAGATTGCCATAGAATAAACTTTTTTAAAAAAAATAAAAAACAAAAAAGCTAAATGTTTTGGTATAATACATTTTCAGGTATCTTGTCTTTTGTGTAAGCCACTGCAAAGACCTCAGAGGTTATAGTAAATTGTACAGTTTTTCAATTTCCCATAAAAGTTTTCAGTTCTCATTTTAGTTGTAACAATAAAACTCTTTTTTTAAAGAATGTACACAAGTCTCATCACTTCCTGTCTCCTCCGTGCTAGAGCCACTGGCTCCTATTTTGAACTGCTTGCAAATGTGGACTAACACAATGTTTGTTATTCTTCTTACCGGGAAGTGTTTTAAATGTTACTGTAAGAATTTACTTACAGGTTGGAGCTCCAGTAAAAGACAGTAAGCAAAATGGGTGTCCTGTTCCATCCTGCCTTTCCCTGACACATACATCCTCACCTCCTCGAGTCTTTCATTTTAAGCAGTTAAAATTTAAGTATCTTGGGTCAGGAGTTGGTGTAACGTACAAAATGCAGTGACACTCAAGTACCCGGAGTTTTCACGAGAGTTTCACTTTCAGTTGTGCTTTAGCATGCTGCTAGGTGTGGTAGGGAAGGACGAACGCATACAGTAGCCTACCAGTGTTTGTGGTATAGCAGCTGCAGCCATCACATTTCCACGTTTGGATTAAAATAATTACCTTTTTGCTTATATTTTTAAGAAAGCTACAAATGGAGGAGAAGTGCTTGGACAGAGAATTTTCAGTAGCAGCATTAAAAGAGCTGTGGTGCATTTTCATTCACTGCCTCTTAGAAACTGTCAGCACCGTAGTGTTCAAAGCCTAGCTCAGGCTGCCTTGTGAAGCTGACTGATCTTAACGCCCTTGAGGCGTTGATTGCCTTGTACCTATTCCCATCATTCTAGATGTACACCAGTGTGAAGGACATTTCTCAGGAATTTGTCTCAAAAATTTTATTAGAATTTTAGAAAAAAAAGTATGAAATCCAACAAATAAATACTGAATAGAAAAAGTACTATATATATAAAATATATACACACAAGCCAAACCCTTTCAAGTATTTTACCTGAAGCCAGACTTCTCTTTGTGGCTACCCTCCACTACATTAAATAAGTGTTAAGTAAGGAGCCTGACAATGGGTATGTGATTATGTAAAATCTTGATCTATGACTAAAGGAATAAAATGCCTTTTTTTTTTTTTTAAACTTACACAGATCTGTCCATACGGCAGTCTGAGCTGTACATGGCTAATATGATAAATAACTTCCTATTGTAAACTGCTGAGCATATACACTCAGTATTTACTGTTCTCAGTCCTCACTTGAGCCTGTCCTAAGTTGCAATGATTACTAAAAAAAAATGGCTTTTGAAGTAACAAGTTTTCCTTCTGCAACTAAATTGTATAAAAAATGGTAGCCACCAAATAAGACTGCTAGATTGGTTTCCAATTTATGCAGTAGCTGCTGTAAATAAGCTGTTGTCTGCTAGTTTCTAGATGGACTGTTGGAGAGTGATCATTTCTTTCGTCTTAGAGAAAAGAAAGAAATAAAATATGGGAAAATAAATCATATTGGACTTTAGTTTGTGCAGGGGCAGCCAGTTCCAGTGAGACGGAGATTTTAACTCAAGTGGCAACCTGGTTCTATATTCTAAGAGATCCTAGTTGTTTTTTGCTTCAGCATTTGAGATTATCATGTGCTGAGAATAAGAAAATGTAGGTTCCAGTCTATTTGGTTTAAATTGCAGATTATGCCTGCTTTGGAAACAAAACTGTCCTCTGGCAGTATGCAGCATGTACATAGCAGGGTGTAAGTAAACCAGACACAACAAAAAAAACAACAAAACTAAATCCTCAGGTACCCATATGTCGCTGTGAGGACGGTATGCTTTAGCTCCTCACATTCCACTACTAAAACACTGTGATTTCAATTTCAGGCTCTTGCTGCACAGTGTCTCTTAATTCACAGCAAATCCTGTCCATTTTCTCAAAGGCTTGCCGTCCCTTTTCACCTATGGGGAAAGAGAAAATATGTCCCATGCTGAGGAAAAGAAAGCAGTTAGAAACACCCTGAGAAAAGTGATACTGTAGAAATACTTCTGTTGTGACTTTGTTCAGAGCTAATAAGAACTCTCCGTAGCAACAAACACATCTCTAAAGGAGCAGTTTTCAAGAAAACTGCTAGAAAACACCATGGGGGTGGCGGTGGGGAATCCGGCCTGTAAAGATTTCCACATGATTAACAATTTGGAGCATCACAACTGGAAAACTTGTTTTGTAATACACGTGAATCTTAGTATTTCTGTGAAGTAAGTCTGGAGATCCCCAGAACTAAGCATGATTCTGAACGTTTTTAGGAAGAACAGAACAGGGAAATTACCATCTCCTAGATAACTGGACATCCGCCCTAGCAGCTTCGCATTTAAGAAACAGCCTAGACAATTCTCCTTCGCCCTCAGCAGAAGTACAAATACTAGACAGTAGCAAATTGAGAACATTGACATTTCGTTAGCAAGTCAACTCCACTGTGTATCTCCTGAATTCAGGCGAAGTAACAGGTACAAAAACAATTTTGTGTGCACTTACTACCCCTCCAGTATTCAAAATGTAGTAGTTTGGAGAATAGGAACAGGAAAATTAGAAATAATGGGTCAGTTTCTAGGTGGCTACACAAGATTACCAGGCCGAAATAGTCTGTTGTTGTTCTGATATATAAAAGACCTTTAAATCAGCTTAGCTAATCTCACAGAGCTACAAGCAGCATTATTGTACTCTGCCAGGTTCAAATGTCATTTTTACAAACGCTAGGAGGGGAAAATTGCTGATGCCAGTACTATCATTAGTAAGTACTCCAGCAGCACTGTCAGCAACTTCAGTACTTACCTGCCACCCCTTCAAAAAGTTTAGTGGTTCTTAAAGCACTTTATCCTGCAATAATCTCCTTGGTCTGGTTCTACAAATTTTAATAGGAGCCTTTGGTTATTATATACGGCACAGAGTTTATCTTAATGGTATGAAACAGCTGTTCATGGAACATTTCCATTGTCCTAGATGTGTTCAGGCTGTACAACACTGGCAGAGCTTCAGGCCTGTTCTGGCTTTGCACTGTTTCATGCTACTCTTCGGAATCTATATTTTGAAGTTGTACAAAAGACTTACCAAATGATAGCGTTGTTTCCCTGGCTGCATTCCTAACTTCCTCTGTTTCAGATTGGCACAGGTGGGCAACCTGCTCAATACTCTCTATACCCTGTTTGAGAAAAGAAAAATTGCAATGGCAGCTTTTCAGCAAGGATTCTGATGAACACTTTTTGCAAGGTAAACATATGCAAACTAACTCCCATCTCTTCTTGCATCTGACTTCTACTGTGATCTTTCTTTTCTCCCCTAACATATCAGCTTGCACTTAATTTTCATGCCCTGAAGCAGGAGAGAAAGAAGAAGTGAGATCATGCTCAGAAAGAGTCAAAGCTCTACCATACAGTTCACTGCTGCAGTACTGTTAAATTAGCATAAAACAATCAGGACCTTCACCAAAAGGTTGTGCAACACAGGTTGTGCAATGGCAATAGTTGCTTTGCAAATCTGACTGTAAAGACTGGTTTGTTGGGCCTGTCTTGTGACTACACATTCGTAGAAACTGTACTCATAATAATCCCTTGTGTGCAAATAACTTATTACAGACTTGTGGCTGTTAGATAGCTTTTAAGCTATTCTGACCGTTTCCTATAATAGTAAAAGTAATACAAGTATTACTTTTCTGACTATCATCAGCTGTTATTAAAATGAGATTTAACTTTAATTTCTACAGATACAGCATAAGAACTGACTCCATATAAAAGTGACTCCAGTGCTCATTTTCCTACACAGTAGATGTCCCCCAGACACTGCTGTGACAATATTGTGGAGGTTAGAAAACATCCTTTCTACCATTTTGCTGTGCCTGTCAAATCAAATTGAGACACTCCAAGCTGATTGCTGCTCCCTCTGCCTCTGCTGCCTTTTAAATAATAGCAATAATATTTTGGAACTCTGGCAGCCAAAGAATTTATTAATTCCAAATAAAAGGAAGCTGAAAAAGTAACCCTACCAGCTGAAAAAAAAGATAGGTAACACTTGAGCATCCAGCAATTTCTTGCCAGACACAGCAAAAAAAAAAAAACAGGTAGAGTTATAAATACTTACTCTGAGGTTTTTAAGGGCCAAACATGCAGCTTGCTGAAGTCTTGCATCACAATCAGCTAAAACATCAGTGTAAAAAAGGAGAGCCTAAAAAAAAATAATAATAAAATAAAATCACTTGACCACTGATGTGGTTTAGGTTCAAGGCAATAGATTGATGAAGTGCATAGAGGACAACAGTAATATTCTAGGATAAAACAAGTTGCATGCATTTCAGCATCTAATTAGAAAAGCTGATAAGAACTGTAAGTTTTAACCTTTTCCCTAAAATTTTTGTTTGCTGCTGCACGGGAGAGGCAGGATGTGGCTGCTTTGCTGACACGGTGGTTGTCATCCAGCTGTAAAATCCCAAGTAGGCGTAAAGTCTGTGGTAGAGGTTGGAGCTTGTTCAATCGCTTTCCTTTCAGTTTTTTAAGGGTCTTCAGCCGTCCAGGGCACTGTAGCTCCTCAATTAGCATCACTGTAAGTGAAAGGACTTAACTTCACTAAATGGCAAATGAAGACATTTTCAAGACATGACAAACTCCTCTCTAATTCTGTCTCCTTCAGCCGCATGAAGTTATTCATGTGGCTAATAAGCAAGCTAGGCATGGCAGGAAGCAAATCAGGATGACTGCCCCTTTGACCATCCTGTCTTCTTTCCCTTTCATTGTTTCATTTCCTCCTATGCCAAGACTGTCGGACAAATGGTGCAGTGACTATTATTTCACAATTTCAGTTTACAGGATACAAGAAAGCCCTAGTCCGTATAAGACCCAGATGGATTAAGTACAACATACAGTGCAAGAGAACTCCTGCACCTTTGGACATTAGGACAACCAGAATCACCCTAAAATAAGGAAAAAACGATTAAGCGAAATACTTCTTTAAACAGCTTTGAAAAAAATCTAGTTGTATTTGTCAAAGAGAAAACCCTGTATCTTTTCAAAAATAAGAAATCAGATGCTGGATTGACAACTTGAAGAATATTCCAGGTCTTTTTCACTAATAATGCACAAGTCCTTGGTCCCCTATGCATCAAAATAAGACTAAAAATGCAGCCAACATCAGGACTATTTTTAAAATAATTCTTTTCCGATACAAACTAAATTTTAAAGTNCAAACTAAATTTTAAACTGTCTTCATATTTTAGACTAAGCTTCAGCAAGACAATGGCTACCTCTTAGAAAGCACGTGCTATTAACCTCTGAAATTTTATTGCTATTATCTGTGTCATTGCTGCTGATATAGCCACACAAAGCTACAGACATTGACTCAGTCCTTGAACCTAGCTGTAGATTGCTGCCAAATTAGTTTCTGCTCTAACTTCAGTATATCACAACCCCCCCACCCCAGCCCCTTTCTTTTTTTTAAGGACACTTAAGGTGAACATTTCCTTCACACGTCTGTTTAGTTTCTACCTGGTCAGAGGTGAGAGTCAAGCACATCTGCCCTGTACTAATTACTGTTGCATGGTCATAAGTGGAACTAAAAATCGAAACAAATTGGCAATGCACTGGTAGGTCTGTTTTCTGCTCTGGAAGTTTATCTTCACCAGTAACTTGGGGAGCAACGGCCAGCTCCTGGGCTTGTCAGTTGGAGTGGAGAAGCCTAGTGCTGCCATTTACCTTCTTTAGCAAGTTTTCCCAAGTGTTTCTCCAGGCTGGTGATACGGCGTTTCTCCAGGTAGCTACAAAATTGGAATAAAGTAACCGGTTCTGTTTGGAGGTATGGAGAGGGGAGCAACCCATCACAGGTGACAATCTGCTCTAGCAATCTCCGCGATACTGAAATTGTAGCACAGAAAAGAACAAATGAGAAAAGGAAAGGCTGGTTAGATGTAAGCTGCTGAAAACAAGTATGTTCTTTAAATGCACAAAGACAATTTTCACCCTTGCAATAAAATGAAACTAAAGCAGCCCCGTGTTCAAGGAACAGTCTGGTACCTGCTTCTAATTGACCCGGGTATTTTTCCTTCACTTTGAGCGTCAATGTGTATTTCAGTGCATGATGGAATCTTTCTGCTGAAGCAAACAAGATACTGCCAGGCTCTGCAAGATCACTCCAGATTTTCAAATAGTGCTTCTTCTTCTTAGTCTTCTGAATAACTGAAAAATCACATTTTAGGAAGTTAGTGAGCTCTAGCAGATTTGGGATTTTACATGAGAAATTAGGCACCAGATGGCATATCTAGAGATGTGTCAGCACAAATTGTACTTGCATTACATAGATGGCTTTGTTCAAAGCTGGAGAGTTGCTGTCAGTATTTTAACATCTGCAAGCAGTGATATCAGCAAGCCTGGGTTGTGGTCCCGGCTGGTCATTAGGAGACCTGAGATGCCTAGCAGAGCTCTACTGCCCCTCAGTTCATTATTCATTTTTCCCTTGTCATCTGAGTCAAGTTTCAAAAGCACTTTCTGTGAGTTTAACTGTTTCCACTTCTACCAGCAAGAGGCGTGCCCCTTCCAAGCATTTTAGAGATCCTTTCTTATATACCTTCGCAAGCAGAAAACTCTGAACCTCAGTACATAGGCTGAGGGAGGCTTTCTTTCATCAAACACTTTGAAAGAGCACTTGAAGCAATACCCTGTGGTTTCTTGCCATCACTTAACCCCTATCATCTGTCTTGCACACAGAGATGTTGAACTTGTGTTCTGCATTTAAGACTCCTACACTTTCCTAATCACGTTGCACCACAGGCCCTTCTGAGCCTTGCTCTGATGATCAGTTTATTTTCATGTCCTTCAGGATAAAAGCTGTCAGCAAATGTTTCCAACTAAAATTTGCATTCTTGTTGCTGCATGTTACCACGACGGGAACAAAAACCTTCAAAGTCTCCCATTGTGCCTTTATCATTTTATCACCTTCAACAGTTAATGGAAAAAGTTGGTAGGGCGGGGTCTAAGCGCACACCAAATTCTCCTCAGTAACATGTACAGAAGTTGGGCTGTTTGCTTACTAAGTAAAATTATAAATATAAAAGAAGTTTTTATTATTTTGCTGTTCTTTGACTGCAAATTCCATCATTTA
>VXAL01013271.1:3691-20143 GCA_013399475.1 Chauna torquata | reverse complement strand
TGAAAAGCATTAGATACCACCTAAGATAGAGAGCCATGGTTTCCTGTTCTTGGAAACATACGCACCCAAAACGATCAAAACCACACAGCTCTTCTACACAGGGGAACCATGCCTGCATAGACTGGACAGAAGAAACCATTGAAACAAAGTATTAAGAGCCTACTGGATAAAATAAGTGGAGAAAAATAGAATAGAATAGTTCAGTTGGAAGGGACCTACAAAGATAAGTCCCAGTGCCTGACCACTTCAGGGCTAACCAGAAGCTGAAGCATGTTATTAAGTACATTATCCAAATGTCTCTTGAACATTGACAGACATGGGGCATCAACCACCTTGCCAGGAAGCCTGTAATAACTGCATGTTATCAGATGAAAGTTACCAGGACAGGTATACAACTGTTTCTGGAAAAAGAACCTTGCAAAGCAACTTTAGCATCACATCAGCTCAGGACAGGACGTGAATGTAGCTGTTAGAAGAAATGTTCATTTTTAAGAGACCAACATACCCTGTATGTATAATAAGCCTTTCTAAAGATGACAGCATATTCTGCTGCCTTGGTGAGGCAATGCCATGACTTAGACTTGATAGTAGGGGAACATATATATGACATTATCAGTACGTGAGATATATTGCAGAATTAATGGGATCATATAAAACAACCATTAGATTAAAAATCTCTTGGAACGCATGGGATGGTTTTTCTATAACCTTGGGCTACACTTGGCAAAAAGTGGAGTTGGGGAAGAAGAAGGCTTGTTTTACATAGCAATTCTAAGACACCATTCTGCACCATGATTACTGAGACTAGTTCCTAGTTTGATTCCCACTATAGAGTATTAGAACATGTGCCCACATCCCTACCGGTCTGGCTGCCAAGAGGCATATTTGGCAGGGATTTCTTTTCTTTTACAAAGTCTAAAATGAAACTCAAAATAATAGTGTTAAAATAAAATTAAAAAAAATAAAAAGAATCCCCTAAGTAATCTGCAATGGCTCTGGCACGTTACTTGTTCTCACATTTCTGAGTGTGTTCTTCAGTAGCCTAATCTAATCCACAAATCGTATCCTAGGTCGGTGNTAAAGAGTTCTTCCTGCTAGCCACAGAAAACTTGGCAGTGGTTGCAGTTGATAAAAACAGGTTCTCTGTGTCAAAAGGTCTATAGCAGAAGACACAAAGACCAAAGTGTCAGCAAGACCTGAAAGTACAGCTATGTCTAGCAACAGGAGCAGCTGCTAGGATCTGAATTGTGAAGTTTAGGAAACAACAGAGGGAATAAAAGGACAGAGAGACTGCCTCTCTGACCAGTATCTTTGATTGCACCAGCAGAGAAAGAAGCAAGTAGGCAACAACATTGTCTGTTTTATGCAGAATTCACATCTCTTTAGACAGAGACCTGTGCCACCATCTTTGGAAGAAGAGGCCCACAGGCCAACAGTCTGAGAAGTTCTCTGTCCTGCTGCAGTGTCCTACATGGACGCCAGTGCTGGCAAGTATGGTATAGGTTGCTTGCTGATAGCCACTAGACAGCTAGTGAGACACACACCATACCAGATAGAAAGGAAATATAAAATATGTAATAGAGGAAAACTAATTAATTTCCCTCCTTCCAAGCACTCACCAACTGGAAAAGCCACTAAAAAGTCTGTTTATCCTTCAAATATTAATAAGCAACTTCTTTGGTTGGCAGAGCAAACTTGCGCAGAGGTATATGGCAATTACACGGTTCATACAGTCTTGGATGAGTCCAGTTACAGCCCCAGAGGATACTAGCTATGGTCTACAAGAGTTGACTTGTTGAGCTCTAACACTTCCCAATTACCTGCTGCATCACAGACATTATTTTCCCAATGCCTTCATAAAGCGGTCTAAGGAAACTTGTTTGCACTGTCTCCCAAAATGCAACTCAGCTAACCAGGAGAGGCAAAACATATTTAAAGTTCAGTATAGCAAGATTGTTTGTTTTTCTTACACGTTACTTTGTTCCTTAGTGATATGTCCTCTAGCAGCAAAAGGAAGTTTGTTTTTCCAACTTAAGCACTGGCATTTGGGGGAAAGGGAAAAAAAAAGTTGACTACAACAAATCTGTAATTTTATAGATATGAATATGAATAAAGTGAGCAAACAGCAGCATAAAGATAGCTGCATTTAGCTGTACAATACAGAACCACTATAAAGTCTGAAAAGATCCAAACAATAACGAGGACTAACTGACCACAGGGAAATGAACTTGTGCTCTCTAGCAAAAGCTGAAAGGCAGAGCTCCACTTCTAACTTCTCATGTTGCACATAGACAGCATCCTGCAGTGCAACACACCACTGTCTTCCTCAGCATGGAGGTAATGGTCTGTGAGCTTGCCTAATACAGGTTAATTGGCTAAATTAACCAATGTCACCCAGCTGGGGTTCATCAAACAGGGCAGTTCCATGGAGTCACATTAACAACCATCTGTATTGTCTCACTATGTAGAAAATAAATCAGATTTCTGACAGCAAGAGCCTTTTAGCCAAAGCCTGCTATGTTTACTGATGGAAGCAAATCACTTCCATCCATGGCATTTCTTAAGAAGAGACACAGGGATCCATTCCTCAGATTTTTCATTTTTAGCTTTTAATATAGCAATACAGTAATGCAAAATGACCCTTTGTAGAAAAGGGACAGGAATAACAAAGTAAATCATCTTGCCCCTTTGACAGTTACTAAAACTCTCTAGCAAAACACAGCTATACAGCTGCCCTTCAAACAAGCACACGCTCACTGTTACCAAGGGATAGCAAGTAGAGCAAAGAGAAGGGTGAACAAACACTGGAAAGAATGAAGTCTGCTCTATTATCTATTGCTTTGAAGCTCTTTGAGTATAATCTGTCATCTTGTTCCACATTCGTACAGCAAACAAATCATGTTGGGACAGATCTAAGAATCCATCTCACCCAACAACTTGACATTGACAGAAGCCAGTGAGGAAAAGCATAGGAAACAGATCGACTATAGTAGGCCTTCCCCAGACACATACTCAAACTCCAGGCAATCCGTAGCTTCGATGTGTCATGTGCCAGACCTTGCAAGCAGACTGTTGCCATTAATCGTCATTAGCGGACACACTTTTCCTTAGTTTGTCTAGCCACTTCCTGAAATCACCGACACAAAATCTGTGTAGGTCAGAAGTATGCAGAAGTTTCATAATTTAACTTTGAAATGCAGAACAAGTACTTTGACTTGGGGTGTCCTCTGTGGCTAATCATTTCCTTTTCGTACTCCCCACAGCAAACACCTATACGCCTAAACAGTATTATCCAACGACACCTTTTCAAGCCCGAAAAATTCTAGCCTATTTAGTTCCACTTTGTGATGAAAGTGATCCTGTATCTCTGATCATCTTTGTCATCCCCTTTCTATATTATCAAACACATGTTGACCTTTGGCTATGACTAATTACAGTATTAGCACTAATGCATGACATTTTGATGCCTTCATTAAGGCCAATGTTAATGCAGCATGTGACACTCCTTTAGCTTGCCTTAGCACCACTGCAGGAGTTCAGTGTTCAGGTCCAAAATACACATGCCTAGCCCAACCTTGAAGGGGTTTACAGTTCACCAGAGCTCGTGTTTTGTAGATTGAACCCCCCACGACATCCGAAGCTTTGCCCTTTGATACACTCAGAGGTGCCTCAGCCTTGCCAGCACTTGCATAGATAGCAGTGAGATATTTTAATCAAAACCATCAACCTGTGGAGGGGTGAAATACTTGAGATTTCTACCATCTGCTCACCCTTCTTCATTTTTCTGTTGGGTGTGTAAGGAGGCCACTTCCTGGATTATGTCCTCAGAGGAACATAAGTGATCGGGCACTGCACATAAGAGCTGAATACAATTATGTCTTCAGCTCCAGAGGATCTGAATTCCTTTCTCCCACTGCCAGGACAGCAACCTAATCAACCTCCTTCTGTCCGGTCATTCCATGCATTAAATATGTACAGGGCCAGAAGGGCTCTTGGTGGATAGACATGTCTGAATCCCACTACTAAGCCTGCAGAGCCAGGCTTGCATTAATCCAAACAATGATTCTGGTCAACTGGATTAGGCTCACTTATTAACAAATCTTGAGATTTCTTTTTTCCTCCCTAATGAATAATCATGAAAACATCAATGCAATTTTAACAGGGTGATCATAGTTTGGTTTCTGCTATTCATTGAAGCATAATAAGCACCAGTTTCCAGGTTAGTACAGCTTATTATTAGACTAAGCTATGAAACATCATTTGCATCAAAAGCACAGCAATACATTGATGGACTTACTGCCTAAAGATACCTGTGTGAGTAAATATCTATCCATATAAGTTTTTTTCCATATGAGGAAGACTGTCAGTACCTCCCCCCCCCAAAAAAGAAAAAACACACAAAATCACAGAATTTCCTTTTTTATTCTCCCTTAAGGTTCTTTCTTCCTACTCCAGGAACCCTTGCAAGCCACGCCAGCACATGCCCAAAGCACACAGAAGTTACGAGAGTGGTTCTGGCTGGATGGTACCCTTAGATCCCAGAATGGGACACTAACTGAAGTTCTGAAAAGAGAATACAGGCTTTCTTTCTGTACTTCATGAGAGAAAATTCAGACAGCTGTTTAGGTTGGCAAAAAAACGTAAGTCTCATGCCAAACTGGCCAGCAAAGCAATTCTGCAACAGGCCGAAGCTCATTCATGCTCCTCATGGCATAATCTATAAAGGAGTTGAAGGAACTTTTATTAGATGCCAAAAGACTAGTGGCCTAGTTAAAGAAAATATACATTTGGAAGTGGAAGAGCGATCTACATTTGGATTTCCTCACAAAGCGGGTCCATATTGAAAGCTCGACTTTCAGGGACATTTAGGCATGGCAGATTGATTTAAGAATAACTAAACAAACCTAAGAAAAAGCAGCTGTTATTTTGAGTGCTGTATCTTTTAAAATAGAAACACCCTGAATTATCACCATGCAACTTCTCATTTCTGTAGAGAACTTCAACAAATAGGCTGTCAAAGAGGAAGAGCCTGCCAGTTCTGTGCAGAAGCATTCTGGAGAATCCACTTGGTAGGATATCAACACATTTCACAAAACTTAAACACAGCAGAGATACACAGTTGGAATCTTCTCATACACTCAAATTCCAAATGGGGATTAACTCCCAAAAAAGTGTGTCACCACTAACCCTGCTCCCAGCTCTAAAAGCGGGG
Source organism: Chauna torquata (assembly GCA_013399475.1). NCBI lineage: Eukaryota > Metazoa > Chordata > Aves > Anseriformes > Anhimidae > Chauna > Chauna torquata. The sequence goes on along the minus strand of VXAL01013271.1, from coordinate 14,931 downwards.
TGATGGTTGTCCCAAATGCCATAGAAGTGCCCATCTTTGCCAGTCAAAAGCTGCGGTCTGAGCAGCAAGCTACTGCAACAATCAAGTACCATTATATATTTCTAAAAAAATTTACTCACAAACACTATTTGCTTTGGAAACTTAGGCTGTTATGTGAGAAACCATACAATATCCCAGAATAGGAAGGGGCTTTCCTCATACAGTCCTTTTGGAAGAAAAACTTATGTGCATACATTTATGCAAGTTATTGACAGCAAGGAAAGGCAAGCAGCTAAACCCAGCAAAAGCAAGTATGAAGTGAGTCTGTTAGAGCGCCATTTATGTGGGTTAACAAAAAGAGATGTGATCTCCTCCAGTCTCTGCCACAAATGTGACAGCACTCAGTAAAGCACTTCCTGTATTAGGGCAAAACCAGATCTAATAACTAGTTCAATAAAGTATGTCTCCTTTACCCCACAAAGGTAACTTCTTAAGATGTTAGGCTTGAAGTCACAGGGAAAAAGGACTTCCCTTATAAGAAAAGCACCTCTGCAAACAGTGTTCTGCCTGTAGCCCCTTCTGCCCTGATGCTGCGTAGAGGGCTTTTGATGATTTTTACATCCAGATTAAAGCCAGTGGGAGTTTTGGTGGTGTGTGTTTGTTGCAGGGTAAGGAGGAAGAAATGATGAATAACTGCGTCTGACTTTGCTAGGGGTGTATAAGAGCCCATATAACCCCCACGTCCCCTTTCCTTCCTTCCCCAATTCCAACATATGGAAGTGTCAAAAAAAATAATTTAATTAGCCTTCATTTAAAAGGCCTTTCATTTTAAAATCTATTTTTACATTAAAAAATAAATATCATGCAGTTTGCAACATCCTCACTCCATACACTTTTCAATAACTGTCATGAATGTCTGCTTTCAGATTCAAACGAGAATATGTATCCTGCCACAAGAAGTTTCACAGGGCATATAATGCAAGATCATGGCAAGCTTCTTAAATGAGGCTTTGTTACCCAACTAATTAGTGGCTCAGCTTCTCAAATAAGTAACAGAGGCTTCAAAAGCCTCAGAGCAGCTGCAGCACCTCACCAAAACATATACTGATACCCAGCGTTAGATCTCAGGAGAAAAAGAAGTGTCATAAACAACAGGTGCACGCAGAACTCTGCTGTGCAAGTTTATTTCTCATTGACTTAGAGCAATATGCGTGTTTGAAAATAAATTTCAGATGCTGTTGCCAAGCCTCGTATTTCAGCCCAATTGCAATTACAGTTCAGCAGAATGGGTTTTCAAGAACCATAGTATACAGAAAAGATATTCAGAAAATAGTACGTTGGTCAATAAAGCTCCTCTTTGCCCTCTCTCAGAAAATCAACTTGAAAACTTTCTCAACACTTGAATAGGAAAACCTTCATGTGGCTTTTCTCCCATTCCTGGCTTAAAAGACTGTAGCAAGGTTTAAGTCAAATTATGTTTCCAAAGGCAATTAAAAGCAGAAACAGAGTTTTAAGACTTGATTTTCAAGTCTGACTGTAAAATACATTTGGTCACTTTATCCTAAGGACAGGGAAATGTTTCTCTTACTGAAGGATCTATTTGGCAGACCATACACTAACACTTACAAACTTTATTATTACTTTTGTGATTTTTAAGAAAACACCTAGGTCAGAGAAGCACTGAATAAGGCTGAGTCATGGGTAATTCTGGCCTGCAAGCCACTGCATCATGTCCTTCCTAATCTAAACATTGCTCCATTTTCTGCTTTTCCTGGATAGAGCCTAGATCCACAAGTCGCCACAGATTGGCCTTTCCAGAAGGTCCTTATCATGAGGCATGTTCAAAGGCTTCTTTAACATGTCAGGCTGAGAACTGAGCACTACAGTAAGCCACATACAAAAGTACAAGTGAGGACTGCCCAGTGTTTAACTGGGCATTTCACTGAGACTGTTAGATTTAACCCCTGCACAGTAGTAATGGAAACAGGTTAACAAGTTTTGATTTGTTGCAGGCAAGACTCTCAGTGTGCATTGACAGTCCCAAGCATCAAGGTGCTGTTTTGGCTTCTCAAGAAACTGAGATTCTTTTCCCAGTACCAATCTGATCTGCTGTTAAGGTTACAGAGTTGCATAACTACCTTCCATGTTAGGAAGATAGAAAAAACATCCAACAGGCAAGTTTGTATCAGAGTACTCACACACACAAAACCCTCACAAACCGAGGAAAAAACAGTAGTTAACTAACTGTAACATCATTTTCCTCACTTCTTCGGAGATTCTCAGGAAAGCAGGTCACCTATTCTCTTAATATTAAAAAAATCTTAAGTGCACGTAGTTATCACATGATCTGTAGACATCAGAGCTACAAATTAAAACATATCAGATACTGTTGTTGGGAAAGGACTACATTAGGCTCATCATACACCCACTCAGACATAACCAAATTGAGTAAGCATAGAAGATACAGCCTGGCAAAACTGCAGTGGTACACCCAAGTAAGAAAACACAAAGCAGAACAGTACTACCCCAACAACCTATGGTGGTATGTCTAGAGTGAGGAAGAAGTTTCGGTGCAGCACCCACAAAAGTGAGAATTTGCTTTTAATAACATCAGTAATCCACTACAAAAAAAGTATAAAACAATTTTGTACATTGAAGTTAACAAGTCGCAGGCGCCATGAAAATAGCCAGCTGTTTTAAATGTGCATCTGCAACCAAGCTTCCCTGCAGTGCACAAACAGGCCTTATATCAACAACTGTGATCACAGTGCAAGTAGGTGCTAAGTCTTTAGGAGAGCTTCATTTTTTAAATGACTTGTGACCTGGTAATTGTGATTGTCCTAAATTACAACCATGTATTTTTCACTGTGCCTAGAAGCTGCTATTAGCAATTTCATTTCATCATCTTTAAGATTATTGTTCATGAAGGTACATTGCTTGGAGCTAGAGTTGAATGCTCACTCAGGAAAGTCAAACTAAGTAAAGGCCTACTAATCAGCTCTTGTGGCTAGCCATGGTTGTGGTAACACCAGTATAAAGAACTGAAGGGTCACAGAAATAGTTTCTGCCCCTTCCCCCCACACTCCCCTTCCTGAGGACTGGTCCCACAGAGTCAGAGATCAGGCCCAGTAGCTGGGGTTGCTGTGAGGAAGCGCGAGGCTTCTATCTATCCTGCACCTGCTCTGCAAATAGAAAGAGGACTATGATGTTGAATGCTGTTAAGTGACATACTTAAGAGCCTTTCATTTATTTCACTTTTTTTGGCTCCAGCTTTTTACAATTTAAGCTGTACTTACTTCCAGAGGACCTCCAGCTGTAGCTTGATAGTGCCCAGCTCAGTTATATCCACAATGATTGCCTGAGGCTTGGTTGTAAAGAAGTTTATGCTGTCACATGTCACAACACCAACTAGAATAGTGGCCAATCCTCGCAGTTCTGTCACCTGCAGGGACAAACATCCATTTTCATCTTAACAGACAATCTAAAGAGTCATGTGCATGGAAAGGAGAATGTCCCAGGCTCACATCAGGTTAGAGGCCCACAACAAACTAAAAACCGTGAGACTCAAGTCTCAGATCCTGAACTGCTGTGAGCCAATATTCCCCACAATGAATGTGCCATGGATTACTAATGAAGAAGAGGAGGAGATGCCTGAGTGGGGGAAGAGATAACTGTACAGCACTTTTAGTAACACAGTTTGGTGGACTGTGATTTAAGAACAAACTTAATCTGGAATTTGGAAATTCTGGCTCTGGTATATGTGCAAGTAGTTGTCATTTATACTACAGAGCCTAACCTGCATCTTATTAGATTAACACTGTCATAAAAATATATAAATAATACAAGTATATTAGCCTACACTAGCACATTTCAGGTCTAAATTGCCTGAAAAATCTAGAAGCATAGCTGTCTGCATCCACTGCAACTCTTCTAACTGTTCTGAGCTAAGCTGTGGACCAAAATCTGAACGTAAGCATCTGTTCTTCCTTGTAGCTCTGCAGGCAGCTCCAAGTTCATTATCAATGCAGACGCAGGCCTGCAGTTTTTTCAGCCTAGCATTTTGTTTATTCACCTACCTAAAAAAATAAAACAAACTAAATCAAACATTTGCTATAAATCTTTGCTGTTAAAAACATACCTCTAATTGGACATCAAATTATTCCAAAACAAGACTCAGACAACACAGAATTTCAGCACAAGTGCCGAAAGTCCATTTCAGGAATTAGTTAGATGCCTATATTTCCTCCAAGAGCTACAGAAAGCTACGTTGCTAGGCTTCTCTCAAAGTTCTTCAGCACTTTTCAAGTTTATTTTTATTTTTCTTTTAAACCTACTATGACTTTATACTGGGTGAAGTACAAAATAGAAAGAAAAGGAGGGTGTGAAGAACATTAGTCAGTACACTTTCATAAGCTGACAAGAAGAGTAAAGCTTTGTATTAGCTCTTATGAAACAGTGATTCATTTTCATAGAAAGTAATATACATTTTTACAACTATTTCATGAAAACAGGCCTCTCGATTAGCTTCTTACCTAATCTTCAATGTACAGTGGCATCAAAAAACATGTTATAAGCACATTTCTTAAGGCTGTGCTGGCAAGATGCCAGAAAGTCTCTCCTACATAATCCAGTTCCTGTTGCCAGATTGGAGGGGAATATTGCAATAGCTGCTTTAACAGAACTGCCAGAACTTGAAACCTTGCACTGGCACAGTTTCCTAATAGAACACGATCCAGCACAGACTTCAATCTCAGATCCTTTTAGGTTGACAGGAGTCATGGTGCAGGGCCCAGCCCATGAAAGATGCCAGACTACATTGGAAATGCTGTTTAAGGATTAACTCCACTACATGCTAGGTATATAACGGAACCAATGCCAGTGGCAGCTGCACAGTCTGCGAAGACTACAAGCTTCTCCCAAAGAGCATGCGCAAAGCTTCACCTATTTATCACAGACCACTACGACCGGTCCCTTACTGTTAAAGATACAACCTCTTTTGAGGCACTTGATATCTTTCTTTAGCAATCCATCCAATATTACTTTTTAAAGTACAGTTGTACCAGCATATAAATGCCATTGGCTCTTTGCAGACATGGAGCATCTCCAAAGTAAAACATGACAAAGAATCCATAGCACAACCACATAAAGGGGACATTTGAACTACCTGTTCAAAATGCATGTATGTAGTGATATTTTCCATACACCTATTTTTCTTTTTCAATAGAGAATAGAACTCCAGGTACTTAATGCGTGATACAAGTAATATGTACATATACATCTTTGTTCCTCCACATCTGAACTTCACCCTACAATATCCTAGATATTAATCTCGGATTTTTATTTATTTAAAAACACATATACCAGACTCCAGAACATGGGAAAGCAGATGTACTAATACAGTTACCAGTGCTAGGAGCACTGGAGTGGAAAAACAGAAGTCTGTTCAATAAACAGAACATCGATTAACTGCTATTTCAAATGCCTAGGAAAAAGAAAACTACTTAAGAGTTTTGACAAACACATGGTAGGCTAACAGGTAAACAGTACAGCAGGAGATGTGTTAACACACTGATTCCAATCCAACCATTATACACCACACCTTTATTTCAAACTGCTCATGGAGATTGGGTATAAAAATCTTTTCTTCTTCATCCCAGGTTTGGCTGTCATCAGTCTCAATCTTGCCTTTCAACCTCCATTTTTGGCGTCCTAGTCGCACAAAAACCTAGAAACCAAAAACAGAAAAGAACGTTGGGTCAGCATATCCCAGAATGTTCTCTTTGGCCCACAAACCTCACTCTGCTCCAGTACTGCAGAAGCAAAGCTGTTCTTTTGATTACTATGCATTTAGGAACTTGGATAGAGGTAGAAGACTGGAGGCAAGGTTCAGGTTGTGAGTTTTAACACCTTAAATCAGTGCCTAATGACATGTCCCATCCATTCCAGAAGACCTGTAAAACTACATATACCCAGTGCAGAGGTACCGAAATACAAGGCCCATTGGAATTGATTTGGAACCACTAGAAGTGGGACAGCAACCCCGTAACATACTAAGATGCATTCAAATCATGCCAAGGGCAGTCTTCCAAGAAACAGGCAGCAACTGCAGCTTGATTCTGGGGCAACTTTGAATACAAAGACCTGCCAGGTTGGTTTCGACAGACAATCACTGCCATCTTTTAAACCCTCTCATAACACTTAAATCACGTCTCTCTCTCTTCAGTCTCAGAGGCCACTCAGAGCAACTAGTGAACATGCCAGAGCACCGTCCTCACCAGAGCACCGTCCTCACCAGAGCACCGTCCTCACCAGAGCACCGTCCTCACCAGAGCACCGTCCTCACCAGAGCACCGTCCTCACCAGAGCAGCACACAGTTTTATCATAGCCTGTTTCCCTGCTGGCCTTCTACATGTTGCACCCTTGCTCTCCAGTTCCTCTACTGCAATTTCACAGCAGTAATATAACGCACAGAATGAATCACTGTATACTGCACCTCATATTGATCCCCTGGGCAGAGACGTGCAAAGCCCACCAAGCCTGAAAAGAAAAGGAAAACTCCTAATATTTGAAGAGTTTTACAATGTCCCACAAAGTCTCAACTTGCAATAAACAAAGTGACTATCTGGTTAACACCCCTTTGTGCTCAGCTCCATGCAGAAGCTATCCCACTAACCCAAAACCTTTCAGAAAAACTTTGAGATGAGGAAAGAAAACTTCTTACCTTTTGTACTTAAACATAAAATATCATTGCAGATCTGTTTTACAGTACCTAACCAAACAGAAGTTCGCCAAAATTCTGTTCAGGGTCTGACCCAGAAAACCAGTGGAAGCAACTGACATTAATTTTGGGTTTCCTAGGTAGAAACCTGATACATTGAAAGTCTGTGTATTTAACTGATGAGTCTTGAAGGAAAGATGAAAAGAACGTACCTTTCATCTTCAAGTGAAACTCTCCTAAATGGACCTCCAACGCCCCTTCTATAAAGCACATGTCCTAGAAGAAAGGCTGAACAGTCACTAGGACTGAAAAGCAGTGTAGAGTAACTACCCTTCCCATACATGCCATTTTCTCATCTCATCTTGAAAGGACTTTGGCTGGTTTTTATGTATTTTAAGTGATAGACACTAACATTTGCACTAGTGGAGGCCCACGGAAAGACCATTCATATCACTTTTAAGATAGAAAATTGTGATGCCTCTCCACAGAAGAGTGGAACTGCTGAAGCAGTGGAAAGTAACTGAAGGTGAATTGCTTGTTCTATAAAAAATAGCATAGCTTACGCATTATGTATTCAATTCTCATCATGTTACTTCCAGTGGAAGTCATAATGGACACCAGTATTAAAGCAGAAATTCAATGAATTTTTCACTTGTCTTCATGAATGCATGAAGCCAAGGTGAGTAGGGGACAAAAGAAAAAAAATGATGAAAAGTCAATGCACAAAATTCAAGAGCTTTGCCTGTACGGCATTTATCTCACAAGCTTCAATTTGCATTATGTACTGGTATTTCAGTCACATGTTAAGTTTAAACCCCCAACATTATAAAAAGCCAGCAGCAAGTCCTGGTGCATTTTTTTGCTACAGAACAGTCAGGTCTTCACTACACACGAGCAGTATTCCCTACCTCCGTGCATCCCTGAAAGTTCTTGTAGAGCTCCACTAGGCTCTCCCTGGAGGCTTTGGTGGAAGGAGACAAGGAAAAGGCATGTTTCATGTTAGTGGCTCCATCTCGTAGTCTGCACTGGATACAGTAAGCTTCATAGAGTTCTTCTACCTTTAAGATTTTAGGTTGAGGGAAAGAATGAACAAGAATTACCTTGGCATAATTTTAGTAAGTTTTGGAAAGGAACATTGTCAGTCTTTAATGGAGGGGGAAGAAAAAAACACATCTATACCACCCACAACCAAAACCCATTATCTTAGTATTGCACCATGCTGCAACTCCTGCATTTTACAGACTGATCAGAGGGCAACAGTTTGTAGATATTCCTGGAAAAAAAAAAAAGGAGGGGATATTGAGAAATAATTTGCTCTGTGATTATTAGACCAGGAGGCGTGTAGTAGACTAACACTTTGTTCAGAACAAAACTATTTGGGGAGCAGGAAGCTAATTCCTTCAATACACATTAACACGCCTACACGTGTTTACCTACGTCAGAGGAGAGATTTAATTCCTTCAGAAGCAGATAGCAGACACACACTATACAGAACTGCCCATCCAGGCTCCTTGTGGGAAAGGGGTGGGGGGGATGATGTATAAGACTTCTAAAAGCAGATTTATTTATTTATTTTCTGAACAAACTGGTAAAGTATGCAAATTGGTTGCACAGGCGAACTCACATTGGGCTGGGCCAGACATTCAGCCTGAATAGAACCATTCAGGAAAATAAATCAATAAAAATCCCCTCCTTCAGTAACAGAGTGATTACAGCTTTCAGAAAGTACCCAGTATTATTCTCCTTCAGACAAATTACAATCAAAGTATTTTCTCTTCAGAGAGTTTGCTTATATAGTAATGTAAGCCTTACACATACAAGATACAAAACCCCCTTACCTTGCTGATGTGGAACTCCAGTTTTCTAATGTATCTCTCCACAGAACGAATTTGCTTTTGAAAAGGGGAGAGAGAGGGGGAGAGGGGGGACTTGGTTAGTTGTCTCAGTATTTCTTAAATATGCCTTTAAGCAACACAGTAAGCATCATTTTTTGTCTTCTCTCTTTATTTGCAATACTACAACTCATCCCCACAAGTCTTACCTTATCCAGGTCATAGTAGAAGGCCTGAAAGAGAAATAGCACAGGATGAACACAAGAGCACGTATATCTGTATATATTAACCATATTTTGATATTTACTGCAAAACTCCCTGTGCATACAATTTAGTTACACTAAATTAAGACGTATCGTTTGCTACACCAAGACAGCCCAAGATCTTTAGAATTAGTCTCATTTTCTGTGTAGTTGGTTTGCTCCCCCCTACACCACCATTCCTGAAATAAGACAAGTAATTCTCTCACTATCACCTATAAGGACTTGGACATTGGTCATGGTGCATGGGACTTTTTTTTTGTCTAGCTATTATTTTCCAAATGAAAGGCAGTGTTGGATCTGCAAGTTGTCTTTTTCATTAGCACTGTCAATGAAGGTACTTCTAGGGAGTTGTAAACACCACAGAATCTAACTTGCTAGGACACTTTCACCAATTACTGAAAACAAAGCCTGGTCTTTCTGTTTCTGTCCATACAGACTTGGGTATAAACACTGATCACTAAACAGACACAAGGAGCTACTGCCACAGTAAGAAAAGAAACATGATCTAGACATCACAGCTGGATGTTAAAAAAGGGAAATTCCAAGTTCAGTTCTCACATCTAGACCTAACTTGCTTGGTGAATCCTAGGTTATGATGCTTTGCTGCATCTTACCTCAGTGCTTTAACTGAAAACCTCCTGTGAGTCCCAGATGTGAGAGACACCATCTAGTTTTCTGCCAGCCTTTTAAAAGTCATTTAGGTATTAACAGTAAGAGCAACGTACCAATCTGGAGTTCCTTTTTGTATCTTTGTGTCGACCGGAGAGATAATCCAATTCAGCCTGATGTGCTTCTAAGTATTCACTGGAGAGGAAGAAAACCTGAAGTGTTATATTCTTCTGGTACATTCATTATAAACCTCTCCTAAAGATTTTTTTTGACAGAATGTTAAAAAGCAACTTCCATCTCTAGAGGAGATTGCTCTTGTTTTCCTCTCTAGAGATGTAGATGGCCATATAGAGGGACATGGGTCAACAGATGAAAATGGGTGGTTTCCATAGGTAAATAATTGTCCTAAGTGTAAAGTCACTCCTAGAGGATCAGGAGACAGATGTACAGGAGCATCTGCAAAAGAAAAGCCTAAGTATACAGTGAGGGCCAACAGATGTTCGATACTGTTACCCAACATTCAAAGAAGTTGTACATTAGGAGTCTCCTGAATCTTTGCTACTCCTCCAAGAGGTAGAATGCTACACTGCAATTCAAGAAGGCTGTCACTGCTGCATAAGGTAAACACACATGCACATACACACTGCACTCAGACATTTGCTATTTTTTGTTTCCTTTCATCTAAAAATAAATTAAAGTAAAAGATAAGCTTTATTCTGGAAACATGAGGTAAAACAGTAGAGCTGGAAGAACTACTGAAAACAAGAGGAAAGGAGGGATGTAGGAGGAAAACAGCAAGTTCTAACATACAACCCAACTCACAAAACTCCTTTTCAAATTTCTTTAACTATTCCTGTTTGGCCTTCTGGAACATTTTCTGTAAGGTAGAATATCAGTTCATTTGTTCAGCAAGTCTTTTCTTACAGTTACTGAGGAGTAAGTCTTCATCAACCAACTCCATCTTACAAAGTCAAAGAATTGCAACATGAAACGCGCTACAGAATGAAGCCCGTAGAAGTACTCCACACATAAGGTAGGGCAGATATCATTCAGTGTACTAGCCAACAGAACTGAGTATCACCTTTTAGCATGCTAGACAATTTCTTAATGTAACTGTTACTTTTTCCAGAATGGGAACTGTTTTGCAAGGCGTGAAGCACTTGGTGCCAGTTGGCTTCTACAGAGTTGCTTGCATGCAAGGGTTGTCCCTTAGGAGTTCTCACAAGGTCTTAAACTATTTCTGCTGAGAATACCTCCTTCCAATTTTGCTTTTAATACAGATCAGACTTCGGTAACTTTTTCCTCTTATGTTTAAAAGGGAATGAAAGTCACCTGGTAAATACAACATTATAAGACAAAGTCACTAACAGTCAAAATAACTTTGTGTTAGACAGCTGCACTTCACATTTGTTTTGATGCATTTCATTTTCTTACTGCTGCAAAACCAGATCCCTCAAGATACCTACTGGCTGCAGCATTCATCTGTCTGCTCTTTGCACTTGCCCATTAACAGCTCAGTGCAGGAGCAACCAGGGTTGGTGGCAGGAAAGCTTTTTTTTTTTTAAATAAAAAGGAGAGCTTCATTGTTTTAGATTTAAGCATGTTAAGAGTTGCTAGCTTGATGGAATGGTACCCAAATGGTTAACAGAAAAGAGTTATTTGCTACAACCATAAAGAAAGAGGCATATAAAACAAATTTTTACTACAGAACATGTCACTCCAGCAACAAGTGGACTTAGTTTGCATCTACTTAAAATTTGGACTTCATATTGCTATTTGATATAGTTGTTTTCTGTAGGTTACTTTAGTCAATTAGTTAGCTACTCAGTTTTAGCATG
>VXAL01013269.1:5213-22273 GCA_013399475.1 Chauna torquata | reverse complement strand
TAAATAAAATGCTGTTGCCAAGGGAATAGAAAAAACTGCCAACAAAGCTGGGAGCAATATATTTCCTATGAAAACAACAGTTAGTTTCTCAGGGCCAGCTACACTATGTGCCAGACATACTGTTCACATAAATAGGTTTAGGTTTTTGTTGCTTCTGAATTTTCTGTCGTAGAGATGGATACTGGAATTCTGGTGCATTATCCTATGTGTTCCCAAACCAAATGGCTATTTTTGACAATGGGGTGTCACCTTATTTGACAGTGTATTTGCCACACATCTTTATCTGTTGCCATGCATCCTGTGCCTTGGCAGAAGGAATTGGTAGAACACCTAATACTAAAGCAGCCCTAGTATTTCTTTTTATAGCTGAAAGGGACAAATAGTTATATTGGGAAACTGAACCCAGCACAGAGTTTGTGGCTTAATTCTCTCTTTCTGTAGGGAGACATAAGGTAGCTTACGACAATTAAGGCAGTGCATCCATTGCTCAATATTCCTTTCCACAAAAGGCTAAGAAGAAGCAAAAATGACTGAAAGTGGCAATAATGGAAATGAAAAGAGTATCCTTTCTGAAGTTAGTCCTCATCTGTTTTTGTCTTTGTGGGTAAACATCAACTTTGCAGCTGGTAAAACACATAGTGAAAACAGCATATGTGACCAAAAGAACGAGGATATAGAGTCAGTCTTTATCCTCCAGTAGCCACTTAATTATTTTTATAGAGTTAAATAGCTCCAGGAAGACCAAGAGGTTCTTATAGTTCTGAAATCTGAGTACTTCACTGAGAGTTAAGAGGTCTAAATTCAAATCTCTACCACACTTGAATTCATACATCAAAATGGAGTTGTAGAAATACTGGGCTTTTTGGTGTACCAATTTGAGATCTGCTGTGCTGATGTGCACACTATGATCCTTATTTTTTCTTTCTTTTTCCCCAGTGAAAAGGATAAATGTATCTACTTTATACCAAGTGACATAAAACCAAATTGTAATACTTCAGAATTGTTTATGAAATAGGATTCTTATCCGCTAATTGACTGGGTAGGTTTCTCAAGTTGTTTGTAGTATTTATTAACCTCTTAGATTTCTCATTATATTTTAGAAAAAGTGTCATGGTTTTGGCTGGGATAGAGTTAATTTTCTTCGTAGAGGCTCACACAATGCTGTGTTTTGGATTTTTGATGAAAATAGTGGTGATGTTTTTGGTTGTTGCAGAGCAGTATTTACATAGAGCCAAGGACTTTTTTGCTTCTTGTGCTGCCCTGTCAGCGAGGAGGCTGGGGGTGCACAAGGAGCTGGGAGGAGATATAGCCAGGGCAGGTGACCCAGACTGACCAAAGAGATATTCCACACCATATGACGTCATGCTCAGCCATAAAAGCTGGGGTAAAGAAGGAGGAAGGGGGGGTGTGGAGAGTGATGGCGTTTGTCTTCCCAAGAAACCGTTACGCGTGATGAGCCCTGCTTCCTGGAAGTGGCTGAACACCTGCCTGCCCATGGGAAGTAGCGAATGAATTCCTTGTTTTGCTTTGCTTGCGCGCGCTGCTTTTGCTTTACCTGGTAAACTGTCTTTATCTCAACCCATGAGTTCTCGCACTTTTACCTTTCTGATTCTCTCCCCATCCCACCTGGGGAGGGTGAGCGAGCGGCTGTGTGGCACTTAGCTGCCTACCAGGGCTAAACCACAACAAAAGGTTTGTTTTCTACATTTTTTTTTCCTATGATGAAAATATTACGAAATGTAAACAAAGAAAATCAAGAACAGGACATGGTCTGCTCCCTGACAAACTGGTCTGGCACTACATTTTTTCAAAAAGGCTTGACAAGGGTCATTCTCTACTACAGTAACAAGTGCCAAGTCTTATCCATTCTAAGGTCTGTGGCTGCAATAAGAGGTAAACTTTGGCAACCTGACAACTAAAAATTAAAGTAGTAGCAGAGCAAATTCCTTTCATAGACCTTTACCGCTTCCAACTGGCAAGGAGTTGTAGTCCTAATGAGAGAACAGGATTTAAAAGTAATGAAGCTTCTTGGTTTCAGTTGTTTACTTTAAAAAGGTCTCATTCTGTGGAGTGCTTATTTTCAGTTCCAAGTTTTAACAAGAACTGTTTTTGTCACTGTTTGGTTAGTATCATTATTTAAAAGGATAAACTTTAAATACTATTAACTGTAGAGAGGAAGATTATCTCAGTTCCTAAATTATGTCTGTTCCTAAATCTTTATGTTAAGATAGATAGCAGTTAGAAGGGAAGTAAGCATCCTTCAAACCTACCCCTTTCTGTCTTTAAAATGAAATATGTATTTGCTTCTAAGGAAATGCTGACATATTGGCATTAATAGAAGCAACCATATAACTAAAATAATGCATTAAAACTAATAAATAAATTTATTTAAACACTCAGAATGATTTGTTGTGATTTGAACTGTTATATTTAAAGACAGCTGACATTTTATCTTCCTTCAGTTGGAAATGTGTTAAAAATTCAAAAACAAAGACTTTTTTTTTATTTCATTTCTTCAAGTCTTCAGCCAATGACATGGATAATTGATCTTTTATAAATCTAGAAGTTTCAGTGACAGCATACTAATAGTATCAGCTTCTGAAAAACAAACAAGCAAACCCAAGTGAGGATATGATTTAAATACATATATATGTATATACTTCTCACTTTTATCACTTTGTTAACTTAAGAGGATGTTATTTATTTTGACTTTACTAAAGCTTTTGACACTGTTGTCCATAGCATTCTCATAGACCTACTGAAGAAACACAGACTATATAAATGAACAATAAGGTGGAATGAAAACTGACTGCTGCTGTGTTCAAAGGGTTCTGAACAGCAGCATGAATTTCTGCTGGAAGCCTGACACTAGTGGGGTATACCAGAGATCAATATGTTCTGGAAGGAATCATTCACTTCTCTCATAACAGAGAGTCAGCAATATGTTTTATTGATATAACGGAGAAATTTAACAAAGTTTGATTGTAAATAAGACAGTGACTTAACAAAATTCAATGGCAAGGTACACTCAGTTATTTACTGCATAGAAGATAGGGTTAAATACACTCATCCAGGAGACCCTCCCATTGAGTCACAAGGTTCAGAGTGGTACTCCTTGCATTCTAAACTCCTTGAACTGAAGAGCTAAGGAGTCTAGGTGCGGCTGAACCTTCTCCTAGTCCTAGACCTGGTCAGTAGTTTACGTCTAAAGGATTATATGTGCACAATCAGTCTAAGGTCTCAGCAAAGCTTGCAAAGTTTAGTAAGCTGTTAGTCACTTACCGAGGATCTGTAGTGGCAAGGAATCTCTTGATATCAAAGCATAAGGGATTTCTGCAGCTGGCTTAACCTCGAGAGGTGTCCCTACTCAAGGATAGATCCTGTCATGCAGCCTACTGAAATACAAGAGAGCTTAAAGGGCTCTAGGTCTGCTCACTATTTATGGTGTACAATGACTGACTTATAGTCATGTTTGCATACTGAATGCAGATGTTAGTTTCTTCCAAATTTCTTTTGAGTTGGACACTCTTCCGGATCTGTCTATTGTGTTGTTACTTGTCTCTCCCAAATTCACTGTGAGCTAGATGCAGCCATCATGACCAGAGGACATCCATCACAACCACCACTGGTGACTATCACTTGAGCAGGGTTACGGAAAGTAAAAGTGAGGAAGGTGTGTGTATGTTGCAGGGGGAGCACACTGTCACACAATACTGGGGCCAGCACTGTTTAAAAGCACCATTAAAGAACTGAATGACAAGACCAAGTGCATCCTCAGCAAGTTTGCAGATGAGAAAAAAGCTGTGAGGAGTGGCTGATACATCAGAAGGTTGTGCTGCCATTCAGACAGACCTGGACAGGCTGGAGAAATGGGCCAGCAGGAACCTCATGAAATTCAAGAAAGGGAATTGCAAAATCCTGCACATAGGGAAGAATAACATAATGCACTCATACATAATCATCTGGAAAGTAGCTTAGTAGAGAACAACTTTGGGGTCCTGGTGGACACCAAGTGAGCCATGAGCCAGCATCGTGCCCTTGCAGCAGAGAAGGCCAACAGCCTCCTGAGGTGCATTAGGCAGAGTAGTGCCGGCAGGTCAAGGGAGGTGATCCTTCCCCTCTGCTTAGCCATTGTGAGACACATCCAGGTGCTGTGTCCAGCACTGGGCTCCCCAGTGTAAGAAAGACATGGACATTCTGGAGTGCAGTGAAGGGTCACAAAGATGGTTAGGGATCTGATGCTTCTGCCTTTATAAGGAGAGGCTGAGAGAGCTGGGACTCTTCAGCCTGGAGAAGAGAAGGCTCAAGGCTCAAGGGGATCTTATCCATGTGTATACAAATACCAGGGCGGGGAGGGTTGAGGGGCGTATAAAGAAGATGATGCAAGATTCTTCTCAGTGGTGCCCAATGACAAGATGAGAGGCAATGGGCATAAACTGAAATACTGGAAATTCAACTTAAAAACTTTAAAAGTTTTTTACTGTGAGAATGTTTGAACACTGGAACAGGTTGCCCACAGAGGCTGTGGAGTCTCCATCCTTGGAGATATTCAAAACCCAACTGTGCACAGTCCTGGGCAAAGTACTCTAATGACTCTGCGTTATTCACGGGGGGTTGGACTAGATGTTTTTTTAAGCTGGCTTTTAATTTCAGTGATTCTCTGATTCAAAAGGATTAAAACAGTTTGTTTTATCTATTTTAAATAAATTTATACTTTTATAGTTTTACAAAAATTCTACTAACAGGAAAAGAATTATGAGGATTATGTTTGTTTTTCTTAGTGATATATCTGGTAATTGAAGCTACATAGTGTGATTTACTTAAGTGCATATAAGTAAAGGATAACATGAACATCAACTGTTCAAATCATTTATTTCATAAAAAACATAGATTTCTTTAATTGGATCTGCCGTAAGCTAATACACATTAAAAAAGATATGTTTCAGGAAAAAAAAAATGTTTCTTGTCTATCCATCATATCTACCATTGTGAGTGTATCTGTAACTTACGCAGTTGCACAACCGATCATGACAGAACTGTAATTCTGATTTCAGAGTTGATATCAAAGAACTGGATCAAATAACTGCTTATCAGAAAGGACTCTATTCTGACATGAAAGATCATGTACAGCAATGCCTTCTTGCTGCTCAGACATCTGCACATGGGTTCAAAGACACTGAAGAGAGCTGTGCACAAACTCTTGCTGTGTCTACATGTTTGAAATTGCTACTAGAAATGGGTGGGAATTTATTAAGAGACAGATGAACATCAAATACCAAAATAATGACTATTTTTAAAAGTCTATGTTTAGATATGCTTGAAACTTCTTTTTATTCTGGAGCATATGATTATGTGTGAATGACTACTAGATTCTTTGCATTTGTTTTTCCACTTCCCCAGAGATTCTTGGATCTTTGTTTCATAAAGCTTCTTAAATGCCAGTAAGTGAGACCAAAGCAAATGATTTGCAACATGGGTTATATGTTTTTTAATTAAATAAAATAAACACAATCCTTTCTGACAGACTCCTATCTATAATTTATGCTCTAGACATTTACCCTTGTTGCTGTCATTTGCAACTGGTTGCATGCATATTCAATAGGTTAAAGAAAACATTATTTTCTTCATTCTTTCATTATATATATTATACAGTAAGTAGTGAGAAGGAAAGAGGAAGGAAATGTAAACAACAAGATTACTTTTATTTGCCACATGTTACACCTATGATAGGGTTTCATTTCAGTCTTCTCCCTTTGGGTACATATATATGCAAGTGAAAGACGATTTTTTTTTTTTTTTTCATTTAAGTGTTATGGAGGTTTCCTAATTAACATGGTAATTGTCTGTGACTAAAATAAGTTAGTTACAGAAACTTGTTTGTGTAGATTGATAAGCAAGCTAAAAAAATGTTACTTTTCAGTAACTAACTGCTGCCAACAATTTCTTGGTAGATTGAAAGTGACTGAGGATGAAAAGTTCACCAGAAGAGCTGGTCTCTGAATTTCTCTGGTTAGAATCCAGGACCCATCATACATAATTCCTAAGCCAAAGAACTTTAAAAATATATCATTTTTTATTGTTACTTAAAAAAAAAAAAAAAAAAAGAAATGCTCACAAAATTGTTTTAAGGTATTTAATTGTACAAAATAATAGATAACACCTCCCAGTATCTTTAAAAATATTTCCTAATAAAATAATTATAATTATTATACTAATAGGCAATATATAAGATGTTGAGAAACAGGGAAAGTAACATACACTTATATCATTAATGATATCTAAATATCTTGCCAACGGTGCCAAAACCACCTTTGGAGTGTTTTTGTTGTTGTTGTTGGTTGGTTGGTTGGTTTTATTTTTTTGTTTTTTCCTTGTATCTTCAGTAATTTCTTTCTTACACTAAATGAACATACGGTTTATTTGCTTCTTAATCTGGAAATTCAGTTGTATTAAAACCTCTTGGTAAGCATGATAAAGTTAATAAAGGTTTTATTGCACTTAGTGGATTTCTTAGTGAATGAGATTACTCAGTGGAGAAATGCTGAAAAGCTTTAGAGTATCTGAGTGCAATTGCACATTTTTAGAATTAACCATGCACATGAAACTGAGTTTAATATACTTAGCTTGTTGTATTTAGCCTTATAGGCAGCCAATTTAGATAGTCATACTACTGGATATCCTTTGTTGAGCAAATATTTATGTATTTTCACTGTCTGTTGAAAATAGGAACTGAAATGTCTTTTTGCTCTTTCAGTAATACTGTCAAAGATAAAGTAAGTTAACAGATTCAATAAGCCAATATTTTCCTGCTGTATTTCCAAGAGTCACAAACTTGTCTTTAACAACAGCTAGTTAGCTATTAAGAATAGCTTTCTATAAACAAAACCATAGATATGATTACATCTGTAATGTTTATGAATGAGAATTCTATTCTTGGAATTCTATGTCAACATAAAAGTTCGTTTTCTTAGCCAACCCCTCAGCATTTGTGCTGATTAACTGAAGTCCCCAGGAAAATGTTTTATTTGGAAAATTTAAAAAAAGCTTTTGGGATTTACTTTCACCTGTCTTAGGAGCATGGGAGATTTTACTGAAGTATTTTTATTTCTAATGTATACAGATCAAACTGAGGTGAAAAGATATTAAATGATTTTTCAAGGCCATATTCAGCTTATATTCTACACTTGTGGTCATGGGACGGACTACCTGTCACGTACGATGGACAGTACTTACTGATAAATCAGAAATATTTAAGGCCAGGTTGGATGGGGCTGTGAGCAACCTGGTCTGCAGGAAGGTGTCCCAGCCCAAGGCAGGTGTGGTGGTTTTACCCGGCTAAAGAGGCGACCTCCACCACAACCGCTCGCTCACTCCCCCTCCTCAAAGAAACAGGGGGAGAAAATATGATAGACCAGGGCTTAAGGGTTGAGATAAGGACAAGAAGGTTGCTCACTAATTATCATCACGGGCAAAACAGACTCAACATAGGGAGATTAGTATAATTTATTACTATAACTAGCAAACTAGAGCAGTGAGAAACTAAAAGCAAACTAAAAACACCTTCCCCTCATCCACCCTCTTCTACCTCCTCCCCCCGAGCGGCGCAGGGGAACGGGGAATGGGGGTTGCGGTCAGTCCATATCACTGCGTCTCTGGCGCTCCTTCATGGTCGCTCTCTGTTCCCCTGCTCCAACGTGGGGTCCCTCCCACGGGATGCCGTCCTTCCCGAACGGGTCCTGCGTGGGCTTCCCACAGGCTGCAGCTCTTCAAGAGCTGCTCCAATATGGGTCCGTACCACGGGGTCCATCCTTCAGGAGCAAACTGCTCCAGCATGGGTCCCCCACGGGTGGCAGCTCCCACCGGATCACCTGCTCCTGCGTGGGCTCCTCTCCACGGGCTACAGGTCCGGCCCGGAGCCTGCTCCTGCGGGGGCTCTCCATGGGCTGCAGCCTCCTTCAGGCCACATCCACCTGCTCCACCGTGGGCTCCTCCACGGGCTGCAGCGTGGAGATCTGCTCCGCCGTGGTACACCATGGGCTGCAGGGGGACAGCCTGCTCCACCATGGTCCTCACCACAGGCCGCAGGGGAACTTCTGCTCCGGCGCCTGGAGCACCTCCTCCCCCTCCTTCTTCACTGACCTTGGTGTCTGCAGGGCTGTTCCTCACTCCTCTCACTCCCAGCTGCTGTTGCGCAGCAGTTTTTTCCCCTTCTTAAATATGCTCTCACAGAGGCGCAAACAACATCGCTCATTGGTTCAGGTCTGGCCAGCAGTGCGTCCTTTTGGAGCCGGCTGGAGCTGGCTCTTATCTGACATGAGGCAGCTTCTGGAATCTTCTCACAGAAGCCACCCCTGTGGCCCCCCTGCTACCAAACCTTTACCATGTAAACCCAATACAGCAGGGCAGGTGGAACTAGGTGATCTTTAAGGCTCCTTCCAACCCAAACAGTTCTATGATTCTATGATTCTGTGATATGTTGTGCATTGCCCACATGCTCTAATTTGGAACAAGATGATAAAATTTGTGTTCCTTTTTCTGTGTTACCAGGAGCCATTAGTTTCTTTTGCAATGTTAGTTGATTGCCCTCTTCCATAACATATATATTCCGGGCCTCTTTGGCTTTTTGTCTAAGCAACTTTTTTTATCATGCTCTGTTACTGCAGAGAAGTTGGGCTTTGTAAATGTGCACACAGGGATTTCCCCGCAGCATTCTGGGGTTCTTGCGATTTTTGGTCTAGGCTTAAAATCTGTAACAGTTTATTGAAATCAGTATCCCAATGTGACTATGGAGAATGAAATTAATTGGATATTTCTGTATTTAATATGTCCTGGATGACTAGATTTATGCTAAACTAGATTTATGCTAAACTAGATTTATGCTTAAAATGTTTGGTCCTACAGGAAGTGAAGTTAATTCTACTTTTAATAAATTTGTTGTTGTTGTTTTTTTTTGCTTGCTTGCTTTTACTGAAATGTGGAAATCCTTTTCAGGACAGGGAAAGTGCTTATAACATATTCTGTGAATTTATTGTGTTATTGTTCTATTGAGTGGATGCATGTGTGTATAGTATATAGGGGGAAGTGTATCCATCTGCATTTAAAGCATTTATATTGAAATCTTTAATTCCTACCAATGTAAAAGATTAGACTTTCTGTGCAAAGTTCAGACACACTGTGACAGTGGGGATCTTAACAATGAGATCACTGTAGTATATGGTAGATTTCAGCCATCTAGTAGTTAAGTGAAAACATGTTTTAATATTATTCTGATACATGCTAAATGGGAAGTTACCTTTATACAATATTACAACAAAAATGACAAAGGTGGCAAACAAATGACTAACCTCTTTCACAGAATAATTTTTTTTATTTACAAAGGATGAAGTATGTATCCATGTGCACGTTTACGTAAAATTGCAGCTACAGGCTGTTAGTCTCCCACTATCTTTTTTTCACCTTTCCCATATCTGCTTCCACACCTAAACCTTATAGGTGTTCCCTACAAACCACATCAGTCTTTTTTTTTGTGATGAAGGTTAAAATGAAATGAAATGAAATAAATAAAATAAAATAAATAAAATAAAATAAAATAAAATAAACACAAATATTCTAGCTGGGCTGGACTATGAGACATAAGAAAGCAACAGTTTCTGAAGACTGAGACAGTCTCACATAGCAACCTCACACTAACAGGAGAGCTCTTCTAAGGCAAGAATTTTCAGAAAGCCATTTCCACCACTCAGATGCCTCTCTGGGCCGATCAAATAAATTGGTTGGACTCTTTATTACTGAAAATTAGTGCTTTAATAGTTTTACAGAACATTTTAAGTTATCTGATCAAGTTGTCTCTTCAATTCCCAATGTTTCTTTTTGCAGGTATGTTTTCAGAGCAGATGCACAATATAAATTAACACTTAGAAAAGTTCCCAAGTAATTTTGGCTTAAATGAAAAAAATCACTTCATAAAAATTACAATGGTCTAAATGTGTCATCACTATAAAGGTTTGTGACTCAAAATATTTCACTGATGTGCTTTTCAGAAGCACTTCACAGATTGAATTAGAATGTCTGAAGGAACAAAGAACTGCAGAATGGAGCTGGAAAGCACAGCTAGCAAAGGGGATGACCAGGAATTCACACATGAGTTTAGCCAACTCAGAAAATATACATGAAGAGTATCCTGAAGCTCTAAAACCTTCTTTATACTAAGGGATTAAGGGTGCTTTTAAAATCAGCACAACAGATTTGTGGGTATGGTAACAAACAGTGAGAAAGAGGTTACATCTTAAGCCAATATCCTGTTTTTCAAAGTGGTTACATAAATTCACCCAAACACTAAGGAAACAGATGCCATGCATAGTAGCTAGAGGTTTCAAAATAACTTGTAAACTGTTTAAATCCATTTAAGAAATTCATTTCTGGTAAAAATGAGACTTATGCTGCTGTGTAAATCTTTCAAGACACTGAGACACAGACATCTATAGCAAGTGCCAGCTGCTCCTTGTATTTGCTGACAGATACAGATCATTGCAGAAATATTAGAGGTAGACAAACTGATGAAAAATCCACTGAAACCTGGAACCCTTTGACTGATAGCTTATTTCTGTAGTGGGTGGAGGGTGCTGGGACTGTGGAAGAGAATATTGTGGAGGGCTTGCTATCCTTCTGACTGCTTGTTCATAAATTCATGAATTGCTCCGTCTCCTAAGTAATATATTTTCATTGTATTTCCAATTTATGGAACAACTAGGATTTATTTATTACCATTGTAGCCTACCAAATTATTTTAGATATTCCAAGGGAGACAGACTTATTAATGAGTAAGATTTGGGAGAGCCAGATTTTCTTCTCTGCTGATTAAGAATCTGATCCAAAACCTATTTTGCACGGGATGTTGGATGATTGACTTCAGTGCCCTTCAGATTTTACTCTGATTTTTTTTTTTTTTTAATTCCTCCACTCTTCTTCTACTTATTATATATTCAGTCCCTTTTTTAACTCATTCCTGTCTTGTTCACTTAAAGGGTCAAGCCGCTTAGAGATTTTGTTCTACCAAGGCATATAGTCTCATGTGTCTATATAGTACCTGAGAAAACAAAATGAGAATTCTGGGCATTAAAAAACAATTATGACAGTCAAGTTAAAAAGTTATTTTATTTGCCTGAATATGTCAGGTAATGCAGCAACATAAATCAGAGGTTCTTGCCACAGAATGTAATTCTAATGTACTATATTTACCTGAGGACTTGAATATGTGCAAATGCTTATAAAATATCTGAGATTTTGACATTATTATTATTTGCCAATTTGCATTACAATACTATTTAGATGTTAAGACTAAAGAAGCTCTATTATACTAGGAACAAAACAAAGAAGGAAGAATGAAGTGTCAATGGTTTTAAACCGCAAGACAGTAGATTCAGGTTAGATATAAGGAAGAAAGTCTTTACTATGAGGGTGGTGAGGCACTGGAACAGGTTGCCCGGAGAAGCTGTGGATGCCTCATCCCTGGAAGTGTTCAAGGCCAGGTTGGATGGGGCCTTGAGCAACCTGGTCTAGAGGAAGGTGTCCCTGCCCGTGGCAGGGGGGTTGGGACTAGATGATCTTTAAGGTCCCTTCCAACCCAAACCATTCTATGATTCTGTGATTGTTCAGAACACTGTATAGCTGAGTAAGATAAGATGAACAAAAGATGAAAAGTCAAATGCTCAGAGAAAATCCTAAGCAAGATGATTTACACATCAGGATAATGGGAAAGCCAGAAAAATAGCCCTGTCTGCTGGAACATACTCCATCTCATTTTCTGTTTTTGTTTTCAGGTCAAATATTATTGATGCTATGTAGGCTACTGTGAACTTCCATTATGTTCAAACTAGTGATAATAACAATGGATTTTCTTTTGGCAAAGTTTCAGCAAAACTGTAGCCACTATTAAGTTACTCAAATATGAAAAATGTTTTTTCTTTTACTATAGAAACTTGCAATCATATGACTGAAAAATTATTGTAGAAAGAACCTTTAATTTGATTCATTTCATGAGCTTCCTCAAGAAGATAGTTTTCACATTCAAAACATTAACCCAGACATTTTCAAGTAATCATGGGAAACATTTCCTAGTTCTAAGCAACCCTAATTCTGAATATCTCAAAACACGTTATGGGCACAACAGATCACATTTTTTTAAAATTTGACTTTGAGTGTCTCAAATACCTATAAGCTCCATGTCAGTCATGTGATACTCTGTAACATGTTGTCTATTTTAACTACAGAACGCTACCAATCTGTACTTGGTCTGAGTATAAATTTTCTTGTCTATGCTTGGTGTGATTAACAATATAGAATTTCGAAAGAATTTTTGTCTGGTACACCACTGTCTAGCATCAGACACAATTGTTTGTGTCAGTTTAGTAAAATCCCTCACACTGTCTTTCAAGAATCTGAAAGGTGTAAGAAATAATGCTACTGTTTTACAAGACACTGAACACTGTCAATCCTTTTCACAGTTTCATAAAATCATAGGGAAAAAAAAAAAGTTGGAAGGGATCTTTGGAAGTCAGGTACTCCAGAGCAGGACCAAGTCAGAGGATGTTGCTCAGGGCCCTGGGCAGTCAAGTTGTGAGTATCTCCAAAGAGTGGGATTCCACAGCCTCACTGGTCAACCTGTTACAGGCTTTGACTGACTTCACAGAAAACTTTTCTTTGATCAGCTCATGGTTTGCTGCATCACTTCGTCACAACCAACTAGTAGATTTAAATACTGAACACAGAATTAGTTATTCATTCTTGGAATTAGGTAACCCAATGATGTGATGACCTAAATTTAGGCACCTAAATCACTCACTAGGAAAAATCAAAACTTTTTTTTTCAAAATCTGCAGATTTTAAACCATCCAGAAGTGGTATAAAACTGCCATTTTTATTTGGTTGATTTCATTGCCCCTATGCCCTGATTGTGCAGAGGTTAATCAGGTGCACAAAGAGTGAGTCAGTGGAGAATCCACATTTAGTTATTTCCTTTTCTTTTCCAGTTCATGGATGGCTGCTAAGGGAAGTTCTTCTATTTTTATACTCCAAACAAATGCATACCTTTCTTGCAGTAAAAAGTTGAGTCTTTTCTTGTGAAACCTTCTACTGCTCTTTTTATTCTTTCATAATTGATATTATCCCCTCCCTTCCTATGAATCTTTCTCCCTTCCCCACTGGGAGTGTCTCAGTAGAGAACTTCCTAAATTCTCCTTACAGTGCTACTTATTAATAATTCTAATTTGACTAATAGAATAAATTGCAACAAATTTGTGAATTTATGAAGACAATGTTATATAATACCTCATAAGCATAACCACAGGCACCTGTTATATTTCTAAAAATAGAAAAATATAGGGGTTTTAATTAAAAAAAAAAAAAAAATCCACCTATATTCTTACATCCAAAGTACTTGTTTTTTCTTGGCATAAGTTATTCCACTTCTGTTCAAGTTTTTGGTACATACACAAGTTGCCTCATGGCATCCATCTTTTTCACTATACTGTCTCTCTCAGTGAGGTCTTCTGTTGAACTGCTTCTGTTGTAGGGAATAAAACCTACTTTCTCCAGTCTTTTTGGAGATTTTTCATCTCCAGTATATTTCGCACTGCCCTTTCTTGTGGCTTCCTTATTTCTATGATATCCTTACAAAAAGAAATGACCAGATCTTCTCATGGCATACTTCACCTTGCAAATTATTTGAGTGCTATATCTCCTGTAATTTGCATTCAGTGTATGATCTATATTATTTTTTATATAATATTTGAAACATTTTAGATTTTGACCGTCTTAGATCATTTTCATTTGCTGAGTATTTTAAAGCACCTGATTATTAAGCTGTAGTTTTTTGCTTTGTCAGTTCCTACTGTCTATTTTGCCTTCTGAACCTTGAATCTGATGAACCATTTTTCATTTCATTGCTCAGTTAGTATTTCACTGTCTTTTATAATATTGTCAGCACCCACTCTGAGGCATATTTACTTCATATTCCTTCTTTCAGTTAGTTTTTCTTGGCCAGTATCCTTCTTTCTTCCATTCTGATGAGAATATAAAAGTCTACATTAACAAAAATACAATAATTCTAGATTTGTGTGGCATGACAGAGCAGAATCTGTCACCCTTATCATAGTACTTCCTTACGGCTGTATACTGGTTATCATCTTATTTTAAAGCACAGCAATATGCTTTCAGTGTCTGATTCATCTTGGCCCTTTCCTAATTATTACCACCTGATCCACTATTATTGCCCACTACAAATAATATACAACTAAATACAGCGAATATAATCAGTCACCTTTGAAAATGCCATTAATGGTTGAAAATGTTGCACACCAAGGGACGTTTGAAACTTTGTGACCTATCTAGTGTTGTATTTATGTCATTTTACAGCTCTTGAATTGTGGCTTATGTGTTATGCTTACCCAAACATATAGTTTCAGACTGAGCCCAACAGAAAATTAAACTTTTCATGCTTTCAAAAACCTATTATCTTTACCTGAAAATGTGAAAGAGACTACCGGTATTTCAAGGGCTGTTGTGAGTGTTTATTTTTATTCCTGGGTGTGATTATTCCCAAATCTATTTATGCAAATAATGTGACAATACTTTATGGTGTTTGTTTTATAAATCAACCCAATAACTATCCATAGATAACATTAGATCTGATTTGGACTTTGGATGATTGGGTGGCTGAGACAGATGTAAGCTGTCTATATGCCTCTCCCTGATAATCTAGAAATTATGCTAGTGTCTCTAGTGAGTTTATTTAGGATTTTTTTTTTTTTTTTTTTCCCCCAGCGCTAGTGGTAGAAAAGTAAAATCCAGTAATATATGTGTATAGTTGGAGATGTGAAATATTTCTGTCCAAGGAGGCATATGATGAAAAACATGAACAAATCTGAACAGAATTTTATTTGATTTTTTTAATTGCATTGGCTGCATTTCAGCCTCTTCTCATTTTATTAGCACTCTTCATCTGTACTTTGAATTTGCTCTTGTCTGTACACCTGTTTATTAGACTTCCATCACACCTGCAATTTAAAACTTGCTTTAGTAATGAAAGAGGGCACATGTCATGCTTAGTGAGTCTGGCCTTCTTTTATTATCAAATACAAAATGAATTCATAAGGACAAGACAACACAAAACCAATGTCTACTGTTCAAAAAGTGTGCTCTCACCACCCAGACTGAATCTGTAAAAGCATTACTTGGGAGACATTTTCAATCAATTCAAACTATCAAAACTCTATTAACCCCTAGTGTTTGTCCTTCCTGTGGTTGGCTTTTGTTAACCAGAAATATTTCTGTTGAGCCATTGTTTCTTATTATTTTTGGAGAGATTTAATCAAAATGAAATATGTACAGTTAAAGCTGGGCAAATACTTAAATGTGATATGAATCACAGTCAGTAATGTGACTCATGCATTTCTAATATTAATTAGAAATTTGGGTAGGACAAAGTTGATGTGCTTGATGGTACACAAGCAGACTCAAAAGTAGAAAGCAGTTAAAAAAAAAAAAAGGTGTATCTGATTTTGGAAAAACTTTGTTTTAAGCCTACTGCAAACACAAAAGAGTAAATGAAACTTCCCAACTCACATTCTTCTCACTTTCTTGTGCACATCAAAAGCATGACTGAGCAAATTATCTGAGATGATATTAACTACTTGGAAAGATTAGAAGGGAAAGAAGGGAAACAAAACTGGACATTTGTTGCAGATCTGAGGGCAATAACTTGTTAACAGACAGTAGAAGCAACTGTTCATTCTGCATGATGAACAGTCTTGAACAGGTATGTTCAAGTTGGCTAAATGCATATTTAGGACTTCAGAAGGATAAAATATTGGGCAGCACAAAAGATCCTTACTTGCTGGTGCCATAGCTAGCAAAGATGACATGGCTAAAGGAACTCAGACAGGATGTGGGACCTTACCTTGCAACTCTTGGCAGTGACAGAAGTAGGCAGCTACAGCATTCTCTGACTTGTCTTTGTGGACTGGGATAGCATTATTCCATTGATGCACACAAAGAGAACTCTAAGTGAACTTTTCTCAACTGGGCTTTGTATGCTGGTCCATCATTAGCATCAAAAACATATCACAGAAAAAAATAAAAGTACGGACAACTTAAAAAATTAAACATAGCAAAGCATTATTTTCTAGCCTTTCTTACAACAGAACATCATATTGCAGCAACTGACTACAAACTTTCTTTCACAGAGCTCTTGAAGTTGTGTCATCGGATTAGACGGCCGGAGTCATGACAAACACCAATATGGTTAAATCATGCTCATTTTGTCACCCGAATAGTGATATTGTTATACTTTTCGTAGCATGCGGAAGCAGCGCTGTAATTGGTGGCACAGCCAGTGCATGCGGCCAGCACGCGCTAATTCTACTACGCTGATTGGGTCTGTATTACCCAGCACGCATGATGCAAAGCATTCTGATACTGGTACTTAGTTTCTTCTGCTGCTTTCTTCCCATACTGGAGGAGCTGATTTTGCAAATTGCGACAGCGCCTTAGTCCCTGTATTTTACCCTCCAACGTCAGTTCAATAACATTCCCGCGGAACCTCCCTGCATTCCTCCCTGTAGCTTGGGTTGCTCATTTTCAGCACATCATGGCCTCCCTGCTGTTTCAAAAAATCCTCAACGAAGTTGTTAAAGAAATGCAGAGAACTTGAACATACATGCACTTGCTCCTAGTGTACAATGACTGACATACTGAAAATCTTTTATTACACCAAAATAGTAAGTGTCAAGAAAAGATAATAATCCACAGTGACAAATCACTGCAAGGAAAAATTAAAAATAAACAAACAGACAAATAAATAAAAAGGATTAAAATTCTGTTTAATTATAAACAAGAAATAAATAAATAAAAAAATTTACAAGGCCAGATCTATAGGTCACTTCACTCTTGCTTCACTCTTGTGCCCTGCTGTTGTGGGCAGACAGCTAAGCACCAAATAGCCTTTCACTCTCTCCCACTAAAACAGTGGGATGGGGGAGACAATCAGAAAAAAAAAAAAAAAA
>VXAL01013268.1:11940-91542 GCA_013399475.1 Chauna torquata | reverse complement strand
TGCTCACCTTAAACTAAAAGCCAAATTACCAATGTCCAAAGTAGTTCCACTGTCTCATTGACTCTCTGTTCTACTTGGCACACAACATGGTTTGTGTTTTTAGTCTCTGCATGCAATGCACAGGATTGTGTGATTTCGGGTGAGTAACATTGTTAAAGAGTTGTTCTGATTCACAACTCTCTAGTGGGGTCAAACTCATCTTCATCCTGCAAAAGATAATCACTGGTAGAGCCTACAGCACTTTGACATTTTTCTGCAATATTTAGAGTAACAGACACAGGAAATACCCAGGGGAAAATAGAGAATGATGCTCCTTGAAGTCCCACCACCATTTTTCATTCTTACTAAGAACTGTTTCAAATATTACATAAAGCTGGTTCACATTATGGTACCTGCATTTTTATTTATTTTTTTTTTTAAACCCTTTATATCTTTTTTGATAAAAAAATATCTGATTTGTGGGAAATTTTCTGTAAGGCTTTCCAGCAAGCTGTCCTTAAGGATTTTCTACTGTTAAGGAGATTTATTGTTATGGTATGACAAAAGGAAACCGTCTGCTGTCATTCATCAAAATGCAAATATGCCACCAGTTTTACTTCTGAGTCTGAACACTGTAGATGTGTGGAGGTCTAATGTTGACTTTTGCACCTCTGAACATACAACCTGTTGTAATATCCTATTCCTGCAGCCTTCAGTTGATACTTGTGAGGAAAAGTAGCCAGACCAGCTTTTCTAGTAATGGGAGTTGTT
Organism: Chauna torquata; assembly: GCA_013399475.1. NCBI lineage: Eukaryota > Metazoa > Chordata > Aves > Anseriformes > Anhimidae > Chauna > Chauna torquata. The sequence goes on along the minus strand of VXAL01013268.1, from coordinate 90,792 downwards.
TCATTTCAACACTGTGCTCTGGTTATGATACTGGCTAAAGGATTGTAAGTGTGATAGTCTAACTTACCTGCCGAATTTGAACTGTTTGGCTGTCAGCATTACAGTGAGAAACTCTGACATGACAGTTTTCTGACTTTATTAATAAAGTTTTAATCCTCCAAACTAATTGTTAGTTCACCTTGACTTTTCTGCATTGTGTCTGATTTGCTAGACTACCGGTTCCTATCAATCCATCAATCTTTTTTAACTGTTGCTCACAAGTGTCTCTAGATTTATTGTGACACAAATAACACTTTTATTTAGCATAGGTTTCTTGAGTCTCTATGCATATCCATGTCCATTTCTAATAATTTTCATGGTTAAAAGCTACTCTCACTGCAGAGCTTTGAATACCTTTTGAATACTATTGTAAGAAATGTAAGAAGTTGCCTGTACAAGGGAGCTGGCACACCATCTGGCAAAAGTTCATGGCATTTAATACTGCATCAACTTACACAAGTTGTAAACCTGGCTGAAGACATTATAGCTACAATACTGTATGTTAAACTAATAAGACAATAAATGATTGAGGGTGCAAATACTAAAATCTTCCTCAGACAATAGCTCATGATATCCAATTAATAGTTACAGTAAATCTGTCTGAAATGTATTCCGTATCATTTGTGGCAAGACTTGCATTCAATCAGAGATTACAGAGAACATTTAAATTAGCAGTGAGAATTAGCCTGAATAACAAGCTCATTATTTACTGTATTTGCATTTTCTTAAGCTTATTCGTATCACTGTCTGGTTAGATTTGGTGGCTCCTTTTCTATCCTTTCTGCACAAAAGCCCAACTATGGAACATTTCTGAAAGCAACAATTGTGATTTTATAATGAACCACAAGAGGGGGGAGAATGAACATAAATGAAAGACCTTGATTTTAATGAACAATTGTTACATTTAGGACAATGTAGTTTTAATGTTGAATTTAAGAATGTTGTCCAGGTGTTGTCTGTGGAATGAAGAGTTTGAACTAATGGTGAGATGTTGCTCCTAAAATTCATCTTTTCAGGTCTAACAATTTATTACTGTGCTTCACTTAAAGCTGTGGACAAAACTTCCAAAGTTGCAAAATACCATGCTGAGCATATTCATCCCTTTTTTTATTGCCTTGATCAAATAGAAACAAATGCTAATGAAAGGACAAAAACAGAGATCTCTGTGACATGAATAATCAGTTTTAAAACTTCCTGCCCTGCCTTTTTTTTCCCCCCCCAATTACATAAAGGAGTTCTCTGACTCAAATAATCAAGGAATTTCTCCCTGGTGCATAGGTGAGGTTTTGGTCTTTATACGAAAACTAAATCACCTCACTGTTGTGATCTTGGACTGATACAGGATTGGTGAAATTCCAAGAGTGTTTAAAGCTACTTTGAAAAAAACTCATAGTCCCCTGCTGCTCATGCACAGAAGAAGCTATAATGATGACAAAGATGGGGAGTCCTAGAGATGGTGTTCTGGGGAGCTGAGAGCACCTGCCTCTACAGCTGGATCAGCTCATGGGAGAGCATGCACAGGCAACTTTGGCAAGTAATCTGCTTTCTAACCCAAGGACTCTGTAGGCTTGATGGCAGTTCCTATAGCCAGCTGGAGGGCAAGGATGGAAAACAGATTTCAAACCACCCACTCCACCCTTCCCTTTCTCCTATTTCAAAGTGAATACAAGGGGCAGGCAACTTTTCCCATTGTTACTACTCTGTATCTAACATTCCATGTCCCTCCTGGCCTAGGTTGTCAGTCTCCTGGGAGAGGAAAAGGAGAGAAAATGAGTCTTGCTTTCCCCCAGACTAAGAAAGAAGCAAAGCAACAATTATAACAGTAATATGAGGATGGTATTGCAGCAGGTGGTTGCAGCATGGCAAAAAATAGTAGTATAGGCAGAAAACCTTCCCAGTTTCTCTCTGCAAGTAATTGTAAGTAGCCTAGTAGACTATAACTCAGAGAATACCATGTAATGTTATTAGGCAAAATTACAATGTCCGTAACTTCATGCTAAGAAGCTGAATGGTGCTGAAGGAGGCTTGCAGAAAGAAATTAAGATAGTTATATTAGAAGAAGACTGAATGTTGATTACCAGCAGTGAGGTATCTAGATTTGACTAATGGCACAGTTATTGTATGCATAAGCCCTAATGGTGTTTAAGTGGTTGCTAGAATGAATGCAATTAATGTAATTTATTTGTCAGCATCCAAACACTGTTATTCTCAAAATAAGATGGGAGGTCCCTTGCCTAGCATATAGCCCTAGGATTTTTTTTTTTCTGTCTCTTTTCACAAGTAATCAGTAATCTTCCAGCAGCTGAAACTAGTAACTATTTTTTTTTATTCCCCTCATTTTTAAAGGGTGTCATCTCCATCAGCTCCACTGATTTAAACCACATTTTTCTTGCTTTGTGTCACAGATTTTGGAGGGATACTTTGGGCTGATCTAGTCTGGCTTTCCGCTTGAAGGCAGTAAGTGAGCTTGCATCTATCCTATAATTCCTGAGTGAGTATATGCTTCTAGTGAGAGACCCTCCTGGTTTGATTGGAAATCTTGAACTGCCATAGAGTTAACAGTAAATCGATTGCTTTCTTAAATTGCTCTAGAGCTTAATGACCATCTATGCTTAAAAAAGAAAAGGAAAAAGAGTGTATTTCTAATGCGAGTTTCTTTTAGCTGAAGTCAATCTTCAGCTATGGGATCTTGTCATGCTACATCAAAGAACCTTGCCTCAACAGAGACTTTTCCTTTCCCTGTAATTATGACTGAGATATAACCAATACTTTTGAACTATACAGATAAAGCTTCAGCACTACTAGTGTTGGCATTGCATTCCTAGCCAAATCAGAAGGAAAGCAAATTTATTATTCTTGAACAAATAAAAATTGATGAGTATGTTAGGGTCAACAGCAAAACTTTATCAGCATGCATTTTATTTTCAAGTACCCTAAATGTTAACAGACTTTCTACGTTCCTGCTGCCCTCTGCGTTGAGAACTGATGTTGCAGGACCGTGCTGAGACACGTTTGGCTTTGTCTGGATCCAGATCAATTACCTTATTGTGATGCCACCAACAAGAAAGCTGTGACTGGGTTGTATATCAAAGTTCAACACAAATAGCAGCTGTCAGAACCATGAGATTAATTATTGTTCATTAATCATTTTGTTCAAGATGGAGAATGCTTCCAAATCAAAGCACAAAAACCTTGGAACTGCTGTTTACAGTAGTAGACACATACTTTAGTGAGGGGTTATGGTTTCTCAAATGTTTATTATTTACATGCCAAATCATTTTTTTACTGGAAGTCTCTCCCTCCATACCCAACAATACACTTAAGTTTTAAAAATCTCGTGAGAGAGAAATCAATGCAATTCCAGTGTAAACATTGGAGTTATACAAATTTATATGACTGCTATTTATTCCTCCTGACTTACATGACTGGCTTGAAGGCAGTGTCATGTTTAAGGTATCTTAAAATAGCATAGAAATATTTCTGTTAGGACACACAAATGCAAATGGAAGGTTTTCCTTTTTCTCTTTTTTTTGTCAGAGTTTGGTTAGCAAAATGTAAGGAGTCTAGTTAATGTGGAAGCGCCTTGTATTGAAACTAATAAATAGTTAAAAGTAGAAGTCTAGTGAAACAATGAAAGACTGAAATTCAACTGATTCATAAAGTAGTTAATTTCTAATGGCTTTGATTGATCAGTTATGTTGCAAAAGTGTATCCTAGTGCCTATGTGCTTCTGAGTTCCTTTCTGCATCTCAAAATCCTTCAGTTGCTTCCTATAGCTATCATCATCTTAGGAAAACCTGTGAGAGGCTCGCCTTGACACAGTGGTTGAGTTCTATTGTGCATTATTTCCCATGCATGCAATCTATACAATGACAAACATGAGGTGCTTTGAGTTTTTATTCCCAATAATCACAACTAGAGAACCACAAATGGGCTTTTCATTTTTCCCTTGGAAGAGCTATAAAACCTAAGGTAAACCCTTCTGCCAAATTGCTTTTATGGGAACCTTGCTTTCCTGTTCGCTAGTTTTAGTCCAATTAATTAAAAGCAGTGCTCCTGCCCTTAGCTGTGGTTTCCAAGGTATTCACTGAAGGGCTCGTGCCCCATCCAACGTTCTGAGTGAGATCAAATTGAAGGTCCTTGGTGAATTCATATCCTGGGGTTCCTGCACCTGGGGATTGGAGCCATGGTATTTTGTAAAGTTCCCTTCTCCAGAAGATGGAAGCCTTACAATGCTGAAGAGAGCAGGCCATATAGAATTTAATACAGGGGTACAAGGATGAAGATGAACTTACTCGGTCCTGATTCATTTATTTGTTTCAAATAGGAACAATTGTTTTCATGCCTCTGTTAGGACATGGTAAGGTGAATATTTAAATCTGTGTGGTTTCTGTTGTCGTTGTTTTTAATTATTATTACTATTATTACTATTATTATTTTCACAAATATTCCTGTCTGCAAAAGGTCTTTAAGCATTCTGCATTCTCCTTTCTTTCCAATTAAGTTTTCTGGGCTTTCTAATGTGGTCCTCTGAGTTCTGGAAAGTAACAGAAACAAGAATGCATTTAATACCTGGCCTGGTGTCTTGGCAGCAAAGCTTAGCGCTCCAGTGTGGGGAGTAGCAGGTTCAAGACCAACCCCAGGAGTCTTACTACTTGGACTGGCAGAGGGCTAGTGTAATGCACAGACAGTGAGCTCATTCTGCAGGTGGAGTGTTCAGCTGCATTGATCTTAAGGCAAACCCAGCCTGCTAAGGTTTTGGAGAAACATTGGCTCTGATCTAAAAGGAAATTGTGCTGCCTTTCCCTGCCTTTCCACTAGTTTAGCTTGCAAGCTCTAATAACATTAAAACGTAGTTTAAACAAGAAGGCTGACACAGCCACAGAGACACAAAATAATTTCCTAGAAATACTAAATACAATAAGCAAAACTCTCTAATCTCTCATTAGGTAATTGTATTTTCATGGGGTCAGCCAGCCTCCCTGGCTAGGCTTAGGTCAATTCTAAAATATGCGTATTATATACATTAGGCATCTGTTAACAAAGCATAAATTTCATCAGTAATCTGGGTGCCAAAATCAACTCATTTGGGTGCATGGTTTGCATCTATAGTGGTGTCTTATGGATCTGCTCCATAGCTGAAACAGCAAGGTTGTGCAGACGCAATGAATGGCATATAGTAAGGAAAAAAAGCAACACCAGGAGCATCTTCAAGAAGCATAAATCCTCTACATTTTTGCTAGATGAAATTCAGTATTCAGAGGGTTGTAAGACAATTTTTTCATTTTCATAGTAAATAAAGGGTAAGAAACAGATCATGTTACCAGAGCCAAGAATATCTGGTCAGTGCTAATAATTATTTCCCTATAAGAAAATATGACATAGTAGTAGATAAATATGAAGCACAACTTCCATTTTAGTGCATCCTTTCTTGGCTAAAGGGAATTGAATGGGGCTTCACTTTAAAAATTCACCACTACTTTGCTCAGATCCATCACAGGGGCCCTCGCAGAGCAGCAGCAAGATGCCACCCTACTTCTCCTGTCAGCCCAAGGTATTAAATGTTGGATTTTTTCCCAACAATGACAGGTCTAGAAATGAGGACAGGTTCAATAACCTAATGACAAACCTTACAATGTCGTGGTATGACAATCCTCTTCCTCTGCAAGAACCGTAAGTACAAATGCTAGTCTGCTTTGGAAGTGAAGTGGGGTTATGTGTTCCTTCTCAACATGTAGGCTACAGTATTGCTTTGTTTTATTTAAGCACCGCAATGTCTATGGACAGCAATTATTTTGATCATTTTTTATTGCCCATTTAAGTGGCAGAAGTGTTTTAGAGTAGTAGTCAATGTAAAAAAGAATAGGAAATAAAATAAATTCTTCAGAGTTCAGAAACGGCCCCCTTTCATTCATTAACTTTCCATAGCTGAGCACAGGATTGATGTGTGCTTTGGCAGAGAAAAGTAGTATTTTGGAAAGAGCAAACTTCACCAGTAGCGCACACTGGAGCAACACTATAGGCTCCAAGTTGTGTCAAGCCAACTGTAAGTTTGACAGCAGAAATATATCTGTCTCTTTGAACAAATAATCTGAAGAATATATGTAGATCTGTGTGAGCTGTTCTTTTAGTTTCAACTCAGTAATTTTCATGTGAAGTAAAGGTGAGATTTTAGTAGGCAATATCATGAGGAAATTATTGGGAAAAAGAATACACTATGCCAAGAATTGTCTCGCAAGAAACTGAATCCCAATGAAAAGTGATGACCAACAAGTGTGTGAGAGGAAAAGAGGATCTTCTAACTCTTCAACCCTCTTCCTTTGCCAGTTGAGGAGAGGATGGGTAAGGAAAAGCCAAGTTAGTCCTTCTTACTCCCATGTATCCAAACTTCAGGGGACAAGGAACTGATTTAAGTAGGAATATGGAGAAAGGGAGGATTTATATCTGTGTTTGTACATGAATAAGAGAAGGTAAATACAGACTCCTGTCTAATCCATATCACAGTCTGACTCTAGATACTTGTATATGTATTTTAAAGTTTTGTATTGCTTAATAAACCATACTGTTGAAAAAAAGATGAATCAAGGTGCAGCATATGGTACTTGTTAGCAAGAGGTAAATTTTATGCGCCCTCTTCCTCACAAAAAATACATATTCATCTCCTTGCAAATATAGTTGTCCTTCTGTTTTCTTAAACTATGAATAGAAAATCTGACTTGAAGAGGCAGATTTCAATAATCCTGTTAATTGAAATAATGAGATATATCTGAGGTTGACTTTTAAAGTGTTATGTTGTAGGTATGCAGTTACAGAACTCCATGTGGATTTTGTTCCCCACTTGAAATAGACATCCTTTTTTTTGCTCTCTCAGAAAATATTTAACATCTTGGTGAAATCCATCTCTCCCATGGTCAGGGATCACTAAATATCCATTTCCTTCAGACCTTCTTCAGTTGTGCCCCCTGCTGCCATTAATCATGCCCTTTTGTTCACACAATTTGGTGGCTCAAAATTGGAAGGTACTACGATGAATGCCACGATGCAGTAAGTAAAACATACACATGGGTACCAAAGAGAGGTTAGCATACTTTTGATGTCTTATATGTATATATGGTGTAGTGCTAAGTATCCAGTGGCTAGCTACTCTGTTGTGCCTTTGCACATTATGAGCTATTGTCAATTCGGTAAGCATGGTGTTTCTGTGTACTTCAAGTCCAAGTATTCTGAGCATAGCTTAAGCGAGAGTCTCTTCTGCACAACCGAGAGGGTTTACTGCAGAACAAAAAAGTTTACTAAGAGATGGTAGCTGATAATGGAGAACAAAGTTTTGGTAAAGCATAACTGGTGGATGAATAGGTAACATGGTTTGTGTATACAACAGGACATTTTTGAGATGTAAAAATACGTATCAGAAAAACGTATGTTAAGGCATGACCCTTAAAAGCAGTTCACATTCATATAAACTGATAGTTCTTCATGAGTGGAAACAAAAAATGCAATGTCTTTTCTATGTGTCTCAATACCTTGCTATAAAACCTAGTGAGACCCACAGAAGTCTTTCCATTGACTTCAGTGGGCTTTGGGACAGACCAGTAATTGCCCCATTGGAATGACATTACAAGGTACCTTCAGAGCGGCTGACGGTTTCCATTCTGCTTCAGGTAATAGTGTTACAGTCTAATGGTTAAGAGGCTTTTTGTGCATGCTAGTTGAAAAGAAGCAGATCCTGATTGCCTCTGCAAAAGAAAGCACTGAGTGAGACACCTCAGCATTTTAATACTGTTAGCTTCCAGGTTAAACAGGACTGATTCTCTTTTTGAAAATCTCTGTACTGTTGAAATTATGCAAATGCTATCATGAATTTCTAGGGGGGGAGAGGGGAATCAATGACATTTCCCCCTTTATCCATCTAGCTCTGGGGAATGTAATGCTGCTGAATATGCTGGCTTTTGTAAGAGATGTAAAACAGAGTCTGCGATCATTTGTAGTCATTAAGGATCTTTTTTCATGAACAGAGGTGTTAGAGAAGGTGTTCTGGCCTAATTCCAGCTATGGTAATTGGATTTTTTTTCTACCTACACACATTCCTTCAGCAGTTTCATTTGGCTATGCATGTCGGGCTCAATTCAGTGTTGCCCCATTGGTCCCCCTTGTCTCAGTTAGACTGATGCAAACAGGCACTAATACAACTGTAAACCCTTTCCCACCCCTACAGCCCTTTGCTCCAAGAGCTCTGTTAATGCTTGAGACAGTTGCGCCAGATGTGTTTTCAGTGGTATATCTGTACCACCTCTCCAGCAGTGGATGGCAGGGGGGCATTTCCAGATATGAGTGTTCAGTAGGGACTCAAAAAGTTGATAGATCGAATATTAGAGAGAGACTAGAAGATGGAGGCTGTCATTCTTTTAACAACAATTTTCAGCCCTGTAGTTGCACATAGGAGCCCGGTCGAGTTGGCTTGTGGCAGGAGGTATAGCCTGCTATGTGCTGCCCAGTTGAATTTGTAGTGATGGACAGTATCAGCAACAGATAAGGATAATTCTCTCTCTGTGAAACCTGGTAAAATGCTTCCAAAATTGTCAGAAAGAGAGAGGATGAGTACACTGAAGACAGAATTACAATATTGGACGGGAGAAAGGAAGAAACACATGAGGCTGGGGCAAGGAGCTGAATCAAAATGATATATTCTTTGCTCAGAGGGGTATGAGGACACAATGGAAAACAAGGTTGCCATCTTTCTGCTGCTGTGTCTAACTGAAACCACAAAGAATGATGAAAGGTCAGATACAGTGCAAAACTCTCATTTTTCATCTAGATTTTGAATAGTTTCCAGCATGGTATCTGCTATCAGTTTTAGCTTGTCTACCCTTTGTTATATAGGGGCTCTTCAGCCAGGCATGAGATGCCCTGGGATGCCTGAACAGCCTGGTGGTGGCTGAGGCTTGATGAACTACTAGAAATCTGCTTTTTTGGTCTCTTCACAGAGATCAGCAGGAGCTAAGACAAGGCCAAACAACCAAAATCAGAGATTTCCTCACAGACATTCCTTGTCTTACGTAACTCCAGGCATGCCACAGTTTTAACTCCAAGGATAAACCCTTACCTCTACACCAGAACAAGAGTAAAACAAGTCCTTTCCCTCATGGAAAAGTGATTAGGGAACACCATGTGTTTAACTAGTCTGGAACTTCCCCTAGTCACCCTTGACGGTTTTTGTTTGTTTGTTTGTTTTTAATTAAGGGTGACCAAGGCTCTCAAATTAGATCAAGGAAAGCTGTGTTATGTCACCTCTGGTGAGAGACACAACTTCTGTTCCTGGGCTGTGACCATCAGCAGAAATGGAGATCACAGATATGCATTATATAGAGGACAGGTATGCAAGATAGCCAGAAGCACTATATTTAAGAAAACACACATGTATAGTGCTAATGCATATTATTCTTTCCGGGAGTATCAGTGTTTTTGCTGCTGAAAACTTCACCATAGGCTATCAAGGGTTAAAGAGGCTTTTCAAAATCAGCTTGTATTGGACTATTTTGTTTGGCCAATATCTGACATGGGTTGTACTGAGCACGTTTTGCCACCTGGCCAATTTTTTTTCCTGCCAAGCTATTCATTCAGGCTTGTGGTGTGAAAAATAGATGTTTAATAGTCAATGAAGTACTATAGTGGGTAATAGTTTATAAATTTCCATGACTTATTATGCTCAGCCTAAGTGACTGTTTATTAAGTGTATTTAAAGCCCCCCATCTCATTAACTTACAGTACTGGTGATTCCCTCCTCCCACTGCTGCTGTTTTTAATGGAAAATATTCACCCATGTCTTTCGCCTAGGGCATGTGAAACAACTCTGTGGAAAAGAGACTGCCTGGATAAGAACAGGACATCATCCTTGGCTAGGTACAATCTGTTTATCATTTTCGGAAGTAAAGTGAATCTGAAATATGAGATATATGCGTTATGGACCAAAAAAACTATAAACGTCCTTTGTATGAGTTACAGCTGCCAATATCCAACCCCTTTCTGCTTTAGGTTTACAGTGAATGACACGGTCAGTTTTATCAGTAAAACATGTCTCATGTAAAATATTAAACCAGCAACTTAATTATGAAATACTGCCTTTATTTTCTTAATGAAATTCCATGGTACTTCAGGGAAATATTGCATACTAAGGTTAAATAAATTCTCTGTTAACAAAAAACAGGCCCAGTCTTAACTTTAGGGGATCTACTGTTAACTGTGCAATGGGAAGGTGAGTTTCTGTAGCTGGGAAAGGCTGCTAATTATAAAAGAATATATTTTGTTCCCCTATAGTAACCTCTAGAATGAAAAAGGTCATTGGTTACTCTTGCTAAGTTCCGTGAAATCCATCAAAAGTATCCCACTGACATCAATGAGATGAGCAGCCTTTTGCCATATATAAAATTTTAGTAATACTATGCAAGTAAAACTCCAGATTAATTCCTGAGGTAATCCTGTCTAAACTACTAGTATCATAATACAGTTAAGTTTAGACCTCTAACATTTGGCTTACTGCTTCACATTCTTTACATCCATTTCCCAAAGGTCTCTTGGAAGATGAAGATAAACATAAGATAATGGCAATATGAACAGAAAAAATGCTAAGTACTACGATAAGGTGGCCAAGAAGGCCAACAGCATCCTCGCTTGTATCAGAAATAGGGTGGCCAGCAGGACTAGGGAAGTGATTGTCCCCCTGCACTCGGCTTTGGTGAGGCCGCACCTCGAACACTGTGTTCAGTTCTGGGCCCCTCACTACAAGAAGGACATCGAGGTGCTGGAGCGTGTCCAAAGAAGGGCAACGAAGCCGGAGAAGGGTCTGGAGAACAAGTCTCATGAGGAGCAGCTGAGGGAGCTGGGGTTGTTTAGCCTGGAGAAAAGAAGGCTCAGGGGAGACATTATCACTTTATACAACTACCTTAAAGGAGGCTGTAGTGAGGCGGGGGTTGGTCTCTTCTCCCAAGAGCCAACTGAGAAGACGAGGAAATGTCCTCAAGTTATGCCAGGGGAGGTTTAGGTTGGATATTAGGAAAAATTTCTTCACTGAAAGGGTTGTGAAGTATTGGAACAGGCTGTCCAGGGAAGTTGAATCACCATCCCTGGAGGTTTTCAAAAAATGTTCAGATGTAGAGCTTAGTGACTTGGTTTAATGGTTGACTTGGCAGTGTTAGGTTAAAGGTTGGACTGGATGATCTTAGAGGTCTTTTCCAACCTAAATGATTCTATGATAACGTGAAGAAATGGCTCTAATAAAGGTAAAAGGATGTTGTGCACAAAATCCCCTCTGTTAAAGAACATATATTTTTTCTGAACAGATGTTACAGAGCAGCCTGTTCCATTTAATATCAGATGCCACGTATGGAAACAACCACAGATATCCCTCAACCTGCACTGTTACAAGCACAGCAAGAGCAGGGGCACCTGTGCTCCACAGTGCAAATGGGTCCCTTTTGGCCTGCTCCCAGGTGCTTCTATGCAGCAGATAGAAAAACACGCACACTGGTGTCGAGGGGGTTAATGTGACATTGCAAAAGGAGCTTTGCTGTTTGCTGTTTTGTTTGGCCAATAGCTGACACAAGCACATTTTGCCACCTGGCTAATTTTGTGCTGCCAAGTTATTCATTCAGGCCAGTGGTGTGAAAAAGGAGACATTTAATAGTCAACAGAGCACTATATAGGGTAATAGTTTATGATTTTCCATGGCTACTTAGATGCTGTTCAAATTATTCTTGATTGAGCAAATTATTCTTTTTAAAAATCATCCCATCCATTTATTTACTAAGGATTCTATCCCCTCCCTCCCATGCACCATTTTTTTAATGGGAACGATCAGCCGTTTCCCTGTTAGAGCGGATTTAGCCAAATGACAGCTACGAGCACATTCTAGCTTAGATTACAACTTTGAAAGACTTTTCATCCAGGCACTAAAGGTACAGCAGAATTCCTTTCTGAACTTTCCAGGGAATCCTGAGCAGAGGTTGCGATAGGCAGTATAAAAACACTGACAGCTTGGTTTAGCAGATGAAAAATGTAACCCTCCCTCCTCAAAATTCTTTTCTTTTTCACTGAGTTAGGTTTTTTGGTTGTTGTTGGTTTGTTTGTCTGTTTTTAAGCTGAACAAGGCCCTGAAGGGTGCTCTCCGAAGGGTGTGTGTCAGGCTACGTGCTGGAGACCCCGGCCAGGGCCGAGGGGGAGCCAGCACTTCCCTCAGCTGTGCCCGCCACAGCGGGCGAGGCGGGAGCCCGGGGCTGCCAGGCAGGGCCGTACAGACAGGGCAGGTGCGAGGTGCAGCCAGAAAAGCGCCTCTGGAGGCGCGGCCCAGCTGGGGCTAGGGCCGGGGATGAACGCAGCTCCCAAGCCGGGGTAGGCCCGAGGAGGCTCCCCTTGGTGAGGGGAGGGAACCCTGTGAAGCCCTGCCCCGGCCCGGCCTTGGCTTGAGGGGCCACAAACCGTCCCACCCTGCAGCAGATTGCTGCCTCCCGCTCGCTCTCTGACCCTCTCCAGTTTTGTTTTTGTTTTGGTTACCTCATCGAAAAGCCCTTAGCTCTTCACTGACACGGAGTTCTTGGCAAGGCCACCTGTGGTTAATGTTGAAACAGCAAACCCTTCCTCAGGATAGCCTACCTGTTAATAGGTGAATTATTTATCTTGCAAGGTACTGGTACAGGTGCTTACATGCATACCAGAGACTGCGTTCTTGGCAGATCTATTTTGTACTTGTTTGCTTTTATAAATACTTCCTACTGTGTTGGAGGTACACAGAGATAGAGGGCAATCCACTGCCTCCTGTAGCAAACACACTGGCACTGTATGTAAATTGGATTTCCAGACTTCTGCTTACCTTTGCTAAACCAAAGGGAGGAGGCCCCATCAAGCCATCTTACTCTACAGATGCTAGTTTATTAAGCTATAATGTCAGAAGTTGTTGAAACAAAATTATGATCACTTTTGTGAGTTTATCTGATGTCATATAGTTTAGAAAAACACTGGTGTTAATATTCATTGTATGGCTTAATTGGTTTGATACAGTGTAGCAACACCAGTGTCATGAGATGCTTGTTATGTAGGTCTTTGTGTTGTTTCAAAGTCTTTATTATTATGACAGCAAAGTCTTGTTCATTAAAGTTTCACAATCCATTTTCATTAGGATGAAACTGATTCTGTAAATGAACAGTTGCTCTGAAAAATCAAACCCTTGCAGCTATCACAGGGGAGGTACAAAGTCTGTATTAATTATCAGGAATATGGTGTCGATCGAAGATGTTAATTGCCCTGATGGTTAGTTATTTGGGGAATTGCCATGCATTTCATGCAGGGATAATAAAAATGAATTTTTAAACAAAGAGATCTTAAAATAATATATAATCTGTAGAGAATACCAACATCAAAGGATTATCTCAAAGCTTTGAATTTTATCTTTGTGGTCCAAAATGTTAAAGATGAACTGAGCAATATTTCAGCTGGTTCAAGTTTGTGAGAGGAAAACAAAACAAGAGTTAATTAACTGTTATTACAAACCTTTTCAACTTTAATTTGACTTTCAAATATTAGCATTTATCTATGAACTATGCTGCTGGGTTTGACAAATTAGCTTTCACAGAACAAGTTTAATTAGGCTTCATTGTGCTTTTATGTCACTTTGCACAGTTCCAGACAATGAATGGATTAACTCACTAAAAGTCCTATGTTTAAAAGAATTTGTTGAATGCTGAAAAGGTTGACAAAGTTGCAAAGCTTTACCCGTCTAATTCAGAAAAGATGCATCCTGTTTAGCATGATAACACGCATTCTTTGCAGAGAACAGCTGGTGCTGACATGCACATCCCTGCCTGGCTGCTGTCAATACCCACAGGCTATTTCACCCTCATACCACCTTCAGAAAGTGTGGGATGGTTGTGTTTGCTACCAAAGCCTAATACCTGTGAAAGACAGCAAAGAGAGCAAGCTACAGGTGCACACCACATGACTAGGTGTGCTGGTTCTCTAGCTGGAATAAAATTATCTCAGTGTGAACTTATGTTTCTGTTTTATTTTTAGATTTTTTTTTTAACCAGTGGCATTAGGGATGCTCCATATTTATGCCTGAGAGATCAAAAAAGAGAAGAAAAGTATGCGACTATGAAGCACTATAGCAAGCTGATTTGGCTCAACATAATCCCAGGTGAGAGTGGTGAATGTTGTAGAAAAGTATAAATAGATCCTGAAATTTGAGAAATGCGTTGTTGCTCTCCCTTACAAAGGGATATGTCACTTTAGGACTTACTAAGTACAGACCTGGAACTACAGTAGGTCCTGTCTATGTATAGGACAGCCTGATTTGTTGCTGTATATTAGACTTTTTCTGGTTCTCTCTGACTTCTGTACCTTCACTGTAGCCACATATGTGCTTCTCTGCCTTGCTGGGGATATTGTAGATTTGACCTGTCTAGACAAGATGTGGCTGGCGCTCAGCAGAATCAGGAAACCTGAAGAGACCTGAGAGGTGATTGCATGGAAATTGTGCTCGATAACAGAAAATCATGCCAATTTGTGTCATGGACAGAAAGAGGAACAGAAATTTTTTGAGGGAGCAGAGCAATGTACCTGACCAGCGAACACCATGGTGCTGGCTGCGTGTAGGGAGGCAGAAGGAAATGCATTTGGAAACAGAAGATACTGAAGCAGCAGTATGTTTATGCATGCTTACCCATTCCAAATCCCATAGTGGTTTCCTGGTGGCCAGAGTAATTTAGGATAACATCAGGACTGTGCTAACTTATGGCTGGCTCGCTGTATGCAAGGTTGTTTCAGGAGCTGATACTACACCAGGATTATCCATCCAGGTCATTTATTCTCCAGACATATCCCGTATTCCATGGGCAAGAAAAACCTATGCCATATTTGTTGATTTAATGGCTCAATGCCAGTTAAGAATTGTCTCCATGCAGTAGGATTGCCTGGGGGCCTGCTGCTTTCCTGTCTAAAAGATGAGGATGTGTTCTGTCATCTTTTGGGTGAGAATTCTGTTGGAGACTGCGGGTTAGCTGGG
Organism: Chauna torquata; assembly: GCA_013399475.1. Lineage (NCBI taxonomy): Eukaryota > Metazoa > Chordata > Aves > Anseriformes > Anhimidae > Chauna > Chauna torquata. Next base: position 75,704 of record VXAL01013268.1, on the reverse strand, counting down.
GAAGTACGCTGTGTGTGAAAGACAAGAAGAAAAGCCATGTGTGAGAAAGTGATTTAAAAAAAAAAGTTAGATGGATAAGGAAGACAAAGTAGTGAAGGAGAGTGATGGACAGAGCCAAAGGGAACAAGGAAGACATTATTAAACAGCACAGAGAGAACAAAACCGGACACATTAGAGGGAGAAAAAGAAAATTCACTCAGAAGATACATTGTAGGGCAGTGATAGCAAGCTCAAAAGAAAAAAGAGAAACAAGCAACAAGCATCTGAGATAAGCATCAGGCTTCCACTTAAACCCCAGAAATCTCTGGTTCTCACTAGGTAGTGCAGATCAAGTATCTCTTAAGTGTACCTTTGCTCTAGTGGCTATTTTGTAAATGGTCCTTTAAATCTAGGAGAGTAGAGGCAGCTTTAGCCCTATTAGTGCACTATAAATTTCCACCTTTTCCACCCTTCTAGCTGGCAAGTGCCAGTTACTCTGTTTTTCTGTATGCCCACTATTGGAATTTTCCAGTAATTTTGCACAATTTATACAAATATATACAATAGAAGCCTAGATAAAGCCAAGTGAGGAAGAAATTGGAGGGAATATAGAGTGTGCTTTTATCCTTTAAACTCCCATTCCCCTTATCAGGATTTATGAGTGCTCAAGAAGGATGGGCCCACAGTAAACACCTGTAATATTATCTTATATTTTCCTAAAATTCTACTCAAAGAATACATAAAACATAAGAGGTTATGTGTATGAGAACTGGCTGGAAAATGGAAAAACAATTTATAGAAAACTTTAAAATATTTGACAGTTTTCTGTTTTATAAAGTTGAAAAGAGAGCAATGTTTGCAAAGCGCATTCACTATTTTAGAAATCAAGGTTTTTTCTTGCCTTTCTTATTTTTCCCTGTTGGTACTGAATCAGTTTAAATCCATAATGTCTACATGTGCTTACTTCCAAGTTTCCTCCTTTTTTTCTCTCTCTCTTCTCTGCTTTATCTAAATTGGGAAAGTTACAACTGAAAAAGAAAACAAAATAGTAGTCTTGTCTTTTCTAAGCCCAAGAAATGAAAAAGTTTTCAGTTCCAGAGTACAAATGTACATGGAACTAAAAACCTTATTTTGCTGAAGAGTATTTCCCAACAGCTTTGACATGTCAGACTCTCAGATGTGTTGTCTTGGTCTTAAAATGCGTTTTAGTACTATGTTCAGTACTTATCCTGATTGATTCCAAAGACAGATTTCTGAATAAGAATAGCGTAGAATATTCAGTAAGGACTTCAGGATTTGGTGTGCTTGCATTAAAGTCCCCAGTGTTGGAAAGATTTATACATTTACTTTAAATGTGTTCACTGTAAGTAGGTCCTTTGAAGTCAGTGGGACAAATCCGTAGTTGATATCGATTGCTGTTCCTCCACTGATTTCAGGGAAGTGATAACATTTATGGTGGCTGAAGACCTATTCCACAGGGACTAAATGCCATTGTAAAGTTGCATGCTTAGAAGCTTTTTCCGGGCTTATACCAAGGCTATTTCCTCTTTGTTCCCAGAACGCTCAAGCAGCATTTTATAGTATTTCATTTCACTGCAGTGATGACAGGAGTTTCATTTCAATGATGGAAGAGAATCCTATACTTCTATGGAGCATAAAATGTTATAAACAAAAGGCAAGTGATAAATCAGACCCACATACTATGTTTTACTTATATAAATATATATGTACATATATACTTTCAATATATATGGTTTGCTGCTTGTACTGGTATGCGATTCTTTCAAGTATGCCTTTGCTCTGTGAAGAGATTGTACTCCCTTGTGCCATTTTTCATTCTCTGGAATTGTACATGGATTCTGTGAAAATGTGGCCGTTGTGTTGGTTTTGGTATTTTGTTTTGGTTTGTTGTTCTTGTTGAAAGATGAAATCAAGTAGGATTTTTCTTCCATGTTGTCACATCTGACAAAGGGCTTACAGGACAATTTATACTCTCAATTTTTGCCTGTGCAGCCCCTTCTTACAAATGTTAGGCTGATTTTTGAGTATGCTAATCAGAAACTGCTCTGTGAGACTTGGTTGTGTTTTCTCTTGCAATTCCTTGTATGCTCATGCAGTGCTAAGGGGAGCTTGACTGTGTGTTAGGCCACGATGCACAATAGTCAATGTTCTTCATGGCTTATTTTTTAACTTTCTCTACTATTTGTCCTCTGCATTCAGTGCCTGTGTTACCATCAAAATTAATATTTAGGTTGATTTTCATAGACTGATAAGCAGACCCAGAAATACTTTGGGAGGAAAACTAGAAATTATGAAGCTATTTTCCAAATGAGCCGTTTTAGAAGATAAGGCAAACGTAAAAGTTGCTATCAGGGAGAGCTGCTGAATTTTTGAAGAAACAGACATCTGCATTAATAAAGATAGAGAAATCTGAACTTAGATTCTTCCACACTGGAAATCCTGACAGATGAACTTGGGGGCAACAAGCTTCAGCTGTGTATGAGACAGTTGGAAAAGGATTGTCAGACATAGCCAAATCATTTTGACATGGCAGTCCTTCCATAAGCAGAACACAAATGTAAGGCTCAGGTTGTCTTTTACTGCTGATTCAGGGAGTATAAGTATTTTCACACTTCTTTTCTGGAAAACAGCAAAACGATTTTGGGTAATTAGAAACAGTAGCCTTACTTGTAGACTCAGCAATATATAAACTCTATAGATACCTTCTTATCCAAAGCATGGTTCCCAGACCCCAGAAGATGTGGCTGAAGGCCAAAATCCCTAACCTACCCTTACTCAGGGGAGGAATTACGGTCTCTTGCTGAAGGAAGAATGTCTGCCTCTTGTTTCTGAGGTAGCAGCGACTCTTAGTGTACTTAATCCTTTGGGGGAGCCTTCTCTTGAATTGATGTTCTGGAAATTGCTCCCATCAGCTTCAAGCACTAAGTCAAGTCATGTCCAGTTACCTTCAGCGAGAAACGGATTTGTTGTGTGAAAATGGGGATGTAAAAAAGGAGGTAAAACACAGATTCTCAGCTTTTAGGGGGAGAAGGATGAATTATTCCATCCCCTTTGTGAAAATGTGAAGAACGAAAATGTGTATTCTTTGGAGGTATTAATCCTCAAGAAACATGTCACTGCAAGAACTTCTGGATGTATGTACTCCGTGGAGACAATCTGTCACTAGCAAACTATGCACTTTGCTCACCAGTAAGCTATTGTTACTGCCGATTTTACAGGTAAATTGTCAACCATTTGCTGAGTCGTTTTGTGCAATCTCTACATCATTGCAGGCCATCTATTTGAAAAGCGTTAGTGGAGGAAGCATAATGTGCTTTCATGGTAATGTAAAATGCATTAGAAATGAATTGCATGATGCTTACCTCTCAAATTACAGAAAAGACAATGACGACCATATGTGCAAATGCAAATTACATATAAAAATATCACAGATGAATCCCTGAGCTGTAACACTTGTTGTTCATTTCTATAAATATTAACATATCAGGATTTATTTTGACATACCACTAGGATAAGTGCTAGAACTGACAATAATAATGTATAATTTATGTCCTTCTTATTACCTTAACATCACTGTGCTTACATTATTGCATAAATTAATTTAATGTTTCTGACATGCAGCAGATGATTCAGGCATTTGTCCTTTTGTCTTCTACTGGTTTCTGTTGCTGTTTTCCAAATTACAGAATATTATTATACTCTAATGTTTATTTTATGGTACATACAATTCATAAAGTCACTTTAAAGTTCTGAAAGCTTTTATTTAGTGCTTAGATAAACATGTGTTGTTATATGATGTGGAAGGAACATTAAAGCTTTTGTATATTAAATAACTTTATGCTTGTGATGCAAATTGACAATAGCTAAGAAATGCAAAGCTCAGGGTAAGTTGAATCAGCAGCCTGTATTTTTAGGGTATTCAGGAAATGTATGGCTGGTACTAGGGGGAAGTTAGAATCTCTCCCAAATGCATATAAAAAGCTCCTGGCTTTAACACAAAATCTGTTGGAATTTGTCAGTGGGAGCCACAGTTCTGTTATTACCTGGTCCGTTATGATAAGTTGTATATCATTGTGTGCATTTTCATATGGCCACCAAACGCAAAGTTATTACGTGCTTGTTCCATCCCACCAATTACATTGTGGTTATGTTTTGCACTTGAGGCAATAATTCAACTTTTTATTTCATACAAAAATTCCCCCCAAAAAGGCAGAATAACCTCTCTGGACATACAGTATCTTTTCTTTAAGTTAGGAATGAATTTCTGAGAATTGACAATTAAATCCCTTAATTTCCTTGCATTTAATAGAAATGAGAATCTAGTTCCCTTAAAAAACAAACAAACAAAAAACAGCATCTGTATCATTTCCTTTCTTGAATTTTTTCAACAATGGATAATTGGAGGCATTTTAAACACTCAGTAACTGTTAGTTAATAGCAGCCATGCATCTTCACTGAATTTGGAGAAAGCAGAGCACAGTAAAGCCAAGCTGTTCACAACTCAGCCCAGGCCAGTGGCCTGCAGAACTCCAGTTGGAGGAGTCCAAGGTTGAACCTCCTTGACTGTCAGCGTCTCAGGCAAGTGCCACCCTTATCCTGGGGCTAATGGGAACACAGCACGACCTTTGGCTGTAACAGCTCTGGGGTATAGAGGACAGAATATACCTAGCAAGAGTCTTCATTGGTAGATTACATGGACTGCTTCCCTTGGTCTTTAAAGTCTTTTCATGGTTACATAATCACTAATTGTTAATACTAAAAAAAAAAGTAACAAAACAAAACCCCAAAACTATAGGGACTGGCTTTGTCCTGATTCCATTTTGCACAATTTCAAAAAACAAGAACAACAAAAACACAACACTAGAGCAAAACATGTTAAGAATTTAAAAGCCAGATTCACCTGCACACTGTGGAAGTCTTGTGTGCTTTTCCTGAAACCCAGAACAGCTGTAAGCCTCATTTATAACCAACTAGCTACTGTTGTGTTAAGTAAATTAGTGAATGTCCTCTTATAATAAATAAAAATGATTCAATACCAATACTAAATATCAGATCATTAGAAGTATCACAGGCTTGCTTGTGTTTGTTTACTGCTTTTGTTTGGATATTAAATAACTAGAGCTAAGGTCAAGATTGCGTCAGGAGTTTGGGAGAGGCAGCTATATGAATATTGTAATAAACCCAAATCAGATAATACAGACACTGAAAAGATCCACTAAAGACTTGGACACTTGAAATTGCATTGCAGCAACCAATCTGTAGGTACCTGATCTTCAAGGTAGAATCTGTAACCCTAAATTACACATCTGTCTTTTCTGGATAGTGATTAAAGAGAGTTAGTCACCTCAAAAAGACAATCTTCAAAGTAATTGTCATCTGTGCAGGGAGCTACTAAGCACCAGACAGTGAGGGAATGCCAAAGAAGAGTGCTTTCTAGCTTTCTGCAGCTCTCCCAGTATTAGGTCTCAGGGGATGGGTAGAGGCCTCCATCCATCAGGGTCCCCGTTGCGCTCCTGCCGCTTCACTCCCAGTTGATGTCTACATACATGGCTCATCTGCTGGGAGATTAACCTAGTCATAGTGATATAAATTGCACGGTCAGGGCAAACCCTACCCCTTTATGTAAAGTTATGCCCCTGTGCTGAAGTGGATGCAAGATGCTTTGCATCAGAGCTGAATTGTGTGTCTTGGGATGAGAGATTTCTGGGGTTTAGTTTCATCTCTTAGGACTACTGTATTTTACCTGCAAGGATGTATCTGGGACAGGAGGTAAAGGAAATCTTTTTTTCTGAATCACCTTTTATTAATTAGTTGATATACATAATCTACTTCTCAAAGAAATCTCAAGACTTTTATTATTTCTTAAGAAATCCAGTAGCAATTTGTTGCATTTTATTGTTTTAAGATATTAGTAATCACGGCATTAGTTTACTGTGCTGAGAGACTACTGACAAAGCAACCCCTTAGGTGTATTTGCAGAGTACCTCTGATGCTGCTGTGTATGGTGCTTCTTTGGAGGTGCTCTCTCTGCCACTGCTGATGGTGGCTGAAACTGAACAAAGTGGCCTACTGGAATTTAGTTGCTACCCATGTATTTCAAACTGGACCAAAAAACAGGCATCCTCAAAGGATGCTGGGAATTATAATTTTACAGTACTCTGATATTAGAAGTTCAGCTTAAGTGACAGATTGTTTAGATGGTTCAATTTAAATCCCAAGAAAAAACACAATGCTTTTAAAAGGCAGTGTGTTTTGTGCTTGTTTAAATCAGCTGTATGAAGGAGCATTGAAAAAGTCTTTCAAGGGGAAAAAAAACCAACAATTTTGCATTCAATATTTTAACACTGAGTTGTTGTTTTCCCCCTGCCAAATGCCTGAGATGCTGAAATTTTTTCTTATCTATGTAAGTTTCCCATTTTCACTGGAGTCTAGTCTCAGCAGTGATAGGAAATATAACGTTCCTATTCTTTTGATTTATTTAGATGTAAATGAATCCCTGACTTTGGTCTTTCTCCCTCAGTAGCAGGAATAGTTTCATGCATTTTTTTTTTTATTGTGAGTTAAGGGCAGAGGGGTTACTAAAAAATTAAGAAACTGCTCTGCATAAACTGAAGTAGAGCAACGTCTTCAGAATTTTATTGATGAAGAGTCACAGGTGAGGCAGTTGTGTTCTGTAGTGTCTAACCACAAAGCTGCACTCTGACCAGAGCAGAACAGCTTCTTAAATATGCAGTGTGAGCAGCCCTGTTTGGTATCTTGTGTGGCAGCAGAAATTGCTTCCCACAGAGAAAGGGAAGATCCCCTTTGAAAGGGAACTACAGACAGGAAGCAATAATACTTGAGAAAAACTGATAAGGGGATGTAGGTGTTAGTAGATCAACACTTTAAAGAGCAGCTTCATCAATATATCAGAAGTAGCATGCTGAAGAAGTCATTCAGGACGAGCAATAAGCAGCTAGGCAAAGACCTTAACTAGGTGGTGGAACTGCAGCTGATAGCAATTATTAGCAGGGATGTCAGCTGCAAAACAGAGATGAGACCTGAAGCTTAGAAGTTTGGTGGAGAGTGGAGGGAGTGGAAAGGTGGCATACCTGATATCACTAGAGTAGGGAGGCAGGGGGCTAGTTCAACTTTTTCCTGTTTGGCTTCGTGTCTTGTGATATGCTTACAGTAAGCCATCAGAACAGGAAAGAAAGGCAAGAAAAGGTGTAAAGATGTTGAAAGTAGGCTTCTGTAAAAAGGAAGGAAGGTGAGATGGCTGGAGGCAGTTATGAAAAGAGCAAAGTAGAAAGAAAGGAAGGATCTGTGATATCTTTAATCTTTCAGGGAGAAGCTTTGCTATGATGTGTTCATATATATGCCTCCACTTCAACAAACAGAATTACCAGCTGTGGCAGTAAAAAGCATTTTGTGAGATATGCAAAGGAATGTATTCAGAAGAGTTCTACTGCTAACTTCAGGACACTGGAAGCGGTATTGGAGGGGCCAGGTAACTTTTTTCTGATTTGTTGGTTGCTTTTTTTTTTTTTTTTGTGGTTTTGCTACTGCACTCTCAGAGAACAACCTCCCCACCCCAATTGGCAAACCACTGTTAGGTTGAGACCAAAAGCATACCTACACTTACACTTGAAAGTCAGTGACGGTAAAGCTGTAAAAGTCTGTAACACCACTGAAATGTCCCCAGTCTGGACACAGCTGTACTGGCAAAACTAACTCCCAAGAGAGATATTAGCTATGCTGGCAAAAGTTCCATTTTGCCAGTAAAACCACATCTACACTAGGGCCTTTTGCCAGCACAGCTGTGTGGGTTGCAAATCCCATGTCCTCGCGCCCCTGACTTTCTGCTAGCAAAAGTTTAGTATAAAATTTGCCTCAGAAAGTAAATAATAGGGAGATTCACTTGTATTTATTCAAAGCTACTCGTTTTAATATAGAAAGTAAGGCAAAATCTCCATAAAGTTGTAGCTTATTCAATCTCTAAATAGAGCTTTTCTTACTTGTGTTTCTTAGACATTGATTTTTATTTTGTGTTGAGCACTTTAATACCAAATTATCAAAAACGCAATCTGGTAACCTGAGCCACATTACAACTTCAATACAGCACTGCCTCATTCTGTGCTAAACCACAGTTCTTTGATAAAAAACCATGATAAAGAGCTACATTGTACAAAACACAGTACAGCCAGCTGCAAATATTCCAGGGCTATCCAGTAGTAAATAGCATAAAGTATAGAATATGCGGAGGCTAATGCTCTCATTCATTCCTGGATGTATTTTTTTAAGTAGAAATCAGATAAAGAAAGCCATGTAAAATCTGCCTAGCATCAGCTGAAGGCATCAAGAAAACTGAGTGATTTCAACATTTATCTGCCAAATGAGATCACAGTGCAAATATAGATGTACTTTCAGAGCTCGTAAACTAGATTTAAGAATGGGCTCTAGGTTCTTTCTTTTCCTCTATCCTCTGAAAAATTGGGGTTGGACCTTGCTTTTTTGGGTCAAATAATATTGATTTTACCACCCTGAATGAGAAAGATTTGTACTTTTAGTGTTACTGAGATATGTTAGTTAAAAATAAATCTTCAGAAAATATGTATGCATAAAGGAAAAGAAGATGTAGGCTATTTGCAAGAGGCCTGTCTAAGGAATAATGCTGGTGTACAGCACATGTCTGCACAGCTTGTTTGTTGGTGAATCTGATGCAGATTCCTTTTCCAAATGGGAACAGGAAATCATTGAAGTAGCTTTCAAAGTGTACAGACATGAACAAGTGCAACCAGAACAGAATACTTCTGATCTTTGAGCTCTAGTGTTGCTGAGCTACATGGATGCTAACAGGAAAATGAAAAGTAAAACCCAGTAGTTCCAGGAGCATGGGAACAATTGCAGACTGTTTTTTGCGGAATTATGTAGAACACTTCATAGTGAAATATGATGTTTTCCTGTAGCTCAGAAGGATCCCCTGTCTTTACCCTGAGTGTATCATTCTGGATTTTCAAGAGCAGACAATTCTTTTGCTCTCTCCAGTATAAACTTTTATGGGGACCAGTGAGTGCACAAGCTCAGCTTACAGGTTTTCCTGCCATTGACTGCCTGTTTTCACTCAATATGTCTTTGGTACTAGTTTCATTAGGAAGTGTAGCTGATATGGGAAGCTTTGGAGAAAAACAAATAAATGTGATTAAATCAGCCTTGTTGACTGAGGAAACCTATTTGCACATCTATAAAGGAAGAGAGCTTCTGGTGATCCCTTCTTAAAAGAAATTGCTTAGTAGGTAGAATACCCTTTTCCAAAATGCTACCTGTGTCTAACGAGTCAGTTGTAGGAAAACTCTCTCTTGCCAGGCATATCCTGAAGTAGTGCCAGAGGCTTGCTGGCTTTGAGGCACATTAGGAGTTATGAATAACTTTGTGTGGGTACCTACTAGCGCTGGAATGTGCAAAATGATTTTTTTGAAACCCACACAGAATCTTCAGAAGGCAGTCATATTTGATGTAGGCTTTTCATGCTATAGAGACTATGCATAAGAAATCATAGCATGCATAAATAGTGCCAAGGCTTGAAATTCCGGTCTTTTCCCAAGGAGACAGTGTTCCCCACCCCAGTGTTTTTTGGTCCTGCTGCAGCTAGGAGATAGGAGTAGAAAGTATGATGTTCATTGTATTTTTGACATGGTGAAAACTACACTTGTTGCTGTAGTTCTGAGTGAATATCTGTGATATTTAGTTATGGCAGTAGCACCAAAACATTAAAATGAGTTTCTGCACAGTCACAACTTGTCAGGAAGAAGGCTTAAACTCAGATAGGTTTAAGTGGTTTCTGTTTTCTTCTCCTGGAGCTGTTAACACAGGCTAGGCCTGAATCCGACTGCTAAAAACCAGGATCTTTAATGAAGATCCATGAAAGATACTGGTACTGTGGCTGTTGCAAGGAATTTTGATGATGATTTGTTTTTCATTAACAGTGAGTAGCTTTAGGAGTAGAAGGCAAAACTAGAATTTGATCTCTTGAAAAAAACAAAACAAAACAAAAACCTTCATTGTTATATATTAAATTTTTTGAGGCCAATGAAGGGAATAGGCTTAAAGAAAAATTCAAAGTAATAGGGTGAATGGGATTACTAAAATCTATGCAGGATACTCAGAAACACTGCCAGAGAGTTGAAGTGACTCTAGGTGATAACCTATGCAGCTGAGTATGTAGATTTGACATGCTATAGAGTATACAACATTATCATGATACCTGTCTGAGATCAGGAAAGAATTTCCCATATTGGCTGATGATGGATCCGTATCAATTACTGAAAAAGGATGGGTGAAGGTCTCTGAAGTGCCATAGGCATGGTATAAAAATCTTGGCAGAGAAAAGCTCACAAAGCATGTTGTCAAATATGCCAGTATTACTGCCATAGAGCCTTGGGCTACTTCTCAAGGAAAAATGTATTTCTAATTAAAGTCTGTGTGCTTTTCTACAAAAAAAAATCTTGAAGTGAAATTTATTCTGAAAAAAGTTGAATTTTTGAATCTCTTTGAAAACTGCAAGTTCCTTTTGTTTGATTGATAATGTCCTGGAGATGGTTGTAACACGATACTTTTCATAAGCCTCAGGTCAGCACATCTCTAAATATATTTCTTTCCGTGGTGATAAGATAATCTCTTCGTGAAAGCCTGAGTTTGTAGGGGGCCTTCTTAGTCATAGAATGCTTCCGGTGCCTGATAACATTAAATAAATTAAGAATTTGTCTGCTCTTCTCGCTGCAGAGATGCATCCCATATGTTTGTTGTGCTTATTGTCAGTAAAAAGAGAGGTCAAACAGTTATTCCTTACTGCACTGTTTTGTGTCAGTGCAAAGGAGATATGTCAAAGAAGTTTGGGATCTCGCATTCCGGCAGTGAGGAAGTTGCCCGCTCCGTGACAGAGAAAGGGTTGCTTCTTTGCGTTTTCTTTTGCTTGTGGAAGGTCCATTGAACCAGCCTCTAAGTTAGGAAGTAAATAAATAGTGTTTTGACAGTGTTTTCACATTACACAGAAAATGTGAAGTTTACAGGAGATCAGTGGGATAAGTAATTTCCTTTCCGCAAGTGGTTCAGTGTGTGGCCGTAGACATGATGGAGCAATTTGAGTTGGCATCAATTAAAGGTTGAACAGATGGTTATCCCTTTACTTGCCTTGGGCCAGATACACTCTTTTGCGTTGTCTTTTTTACTGTTACAATTACCTAGTATACAACAATAGGTGATGCATGGAATGATTCAGCTGACTTCCTTGTATTTTTTTTTTTCTACCTGAAAAGCATGGTTGTGGGCTCTAGCAGTTCCCCAGTACCAGATCAGGCTGCATGACAGCTTTTATTGCCTCCCAGAGTCATTGCCTTCGGGCCAGCCTGTGGCATCTGGCTGCTGAGCGGTGTGGGTGCTATTACCTTGAGGTTGGGAAGGGGAGGCGGAGGGGTCTAGCCCTCTGTGCTTCTGCCTGGTTTGGCAATAAAACGCCTTTTCTGAAGTACAGCGGAACGGTTTTGAGTGTGAGCATTTGGGCTGTCTCTGACCTTTTTGATGTTTTTTCCTTTGGCCAGACCAGGCCCCAAGGTAGGCCTGTGGCCAGGCCCCTGCTGAAGCCAGGCTATTTCTGTGCAGCAGCAACCTGACTCCCCGGGGCTGCAGCGGGAGCTGGGTGCATGCAGCCACTGAGGCCCCTCTGCCACCCCCAACCCCTTCAGCAGAGCCTGAGCACAAACAGAGCTTTCTTGCTCTGATGGCCATGAAAAAGTAAGACAAGTGGAACGTGCTTTGCAGATCAGTTCTGGACTGCTGAGTGAATGCTTTCAAAAAATAAGTTTTCTTCACCAATTTTCCTTTTTTATGTACTTGTTTTATTTTTTTCCTCCGTCTGTGCTGTGGCTTCCAACCTTTTCAGCGTGAAAGGCAAAGACATTATTTCCAAACCTTCAGGGTCCCGAAATCAATAAATGGGGAAGATTCTCTGCTTTCTTTTTCGGCAGCACGAAAGAACAGAAGCTGCCCCTTCTGGATGCAGGGACAGAGAGAACATAGATGGGTTTTATTTTGTGTAAGCTCTGGTACACAGTCTATTTCTTTGTGAGAAGAGGGGATATGAGAGGAGGAATTGCTGAATGGCAAAACAGTCATTAGCCCCATTTGGTGAATGATCTTTTGGGGCTTCAAACCAGATAGAACAGCCCTCAGGCTTGCGTTGACTTCAGTGGGAGCAAAGTTTGGGAATCGATAGTTAGGCATCAGTTTTTTCTCCTCCTCTTTTTTTTTTCTTTGGCTACCCTACATGGAAAAGTCCTAGGTTTTAATACACACACTCCACAACTCCCACTGAGCAGGGAGGATTGGGAAACCCCCTTATGTGGGCTGTAAGGCCAATGGTTGGAGAAGACAACTGGGGTGTGTTTCTGGTTACCTGTCCAACAAATCTGTGGAGATTCAAAGCAGCAGTGGTATACTCTCTCTCCCTCCTGGCAGAGAAGGACCTGGCCTGCATGGCTTGCCGTTTGCCTTCATAAGCACAGGACACCCACTGCTGTGATTATCCAGAGGTCTAGTGTAGAGGGGAGCAGACTGCAGCCTGGAGGGGTGCTTGTCACCGTGTGTGATCCATAGATGTGATTAAAGGTGGTTATCAGGAAGCCCTCCAGAACATGGTAGGAATGAGAAGCTCCTGGAAAGAGGATTCAGTGATGTGGGAATCACCCTAAAGAGCAAGATAAAGAAGTGCAGAAAATGAGGTGAATCCCCAGTGAGATAGTGAATGTTAGAGAGGAAAGGTTGGCAGTACAGAGAGTGAGGAGAAAAGTAGTACATGGGAAGTGAGAACAGTGAAGAGAGGAAAGAACAACAACAAAAAAAGCAGCTTGCTTGTTTGTAATGGGCTGTGAAATGCAGAGGGGAAGAAAAATGAAGTTAGTTTCAAAATGCAAACTTCATGTTTTTTTTTAATCAGGTGGAGCTGTCAGATGAGCACCTTTCCCCCAAGTAACCAGGATTATCTTTTTTTTTTGAACTGCAGCTCATCCACTAGCTTAGCTGGTGTGAGTTACACCAGCTAAATTTACAATTTACAAAATTGGACTTACATTGCAAGCAAAGTCAACCTGTAAAATAAGAGCATTCTTAAACTAGGTGCAGGGAAATGACTTGGCTCCACAAGATTACAGTCTCCTTTAATGAAAGTTTTCTATTAAAAAGAGAGAGAGGCCTTGTAGCAATTGCATAATGTTAAGTATTAAGGGTGCAAATTTGATAAAGCCTCAAACCATGCAGGAGGCTTAATTTTTCCACATTTACAAGATGGATTGTGCATAGGCTTATGAAGTTTAACTTTGTTTCTGATGTCTTAAAATTGAGTTTACTTTCTAGTACATCTTTGACTTCCTACCATTTAGTTTTCTGCATTATAAGCAGGGAACACAATAGGGAGATAGTAGCATCCTGTTACCTGTTTCTTTGAAACTTTGACCCTGCATGGATGTCTTTGTTTCCTTGCAATGATTTTTCAGTGTTCACTTTTTACTTGAGAGAGAAGACTGTGTCAGTCACTACTAATTTTAATTGAATATATTTCTCCAAATGAAGGACAGTGTGGGTCTGACATGGCTGAAATTTGTTCACAAACCTGAGCGTTGGGCCAGTATTGCTACTCAGTTGTAAGAACTGCTGGCATGCAGCACACTAGAGCAAATGAATGGTGTGTCTAGTCCAGAGTGTTTTCTTTGACAATTGCCAGAAGCAGAGCCATTTTGGAGAAAACAGTCCTGCTTGTGCAGCTCTGCAATGGTAGGAAACATCCTGCAGAACCACTCTGAAAAGTAACTTTACTATAAACAGAACTAATAGCCCCAAAATATTTTTGTCTTAGTGAATGTAAGTGTTCTTATTGATGCACAAGTTGTCTCTGTTTTTGCTTATGTTATGTTGAGCTATTTAATAATTCAGTTACTAGTAACAATTGTGTGTTATATGTACACACATTCAGTGGGATACATAAATAAATTACTTGCATAATTTTGCAAAATGGAAACAAATAATTTTTCTCCCAAGTAGGTCATTGCTAACAGTAATTTACTAAGAAACAATTTAGGACAGCATGGGGGACAGGAAGGAAGAAAAGACGGGAGGGGAAATTGAACAGCAGAAGAAGCAGACTATAGTGAGGAAGGGAAAGAGCAAGTTAGAGAACACTGAACACTTGAGAACAATGGTATGAATTGACCATGAGTAGATTCAGGTTGAAAATTGTGAGCAGACGTAACTATCAGAGCAGTGAGAGACTAGAACTGCCTTCCATGAACCCTATGGACAAAAATTACCATTTCCTAGATGGAAGCTTAATGCTTATGAAAGGCTTTATATGGAATGTGCAGCTATGAGGCCAGGAGCTGGTAGTCCAGGTAGTGTTCTAAAGTTCTGTTTCTGCAGGAGGCTTATGTATGCAGTTATCCTGTGTATAGTTTGGAAATGAACATAAAGTGACCGTAAGATAGTATTTATTTTCCCATGTTAAACTCTAACCTTGTGTACGGACAGTAGACAGTTAAGTCAGATTATGTTGCACAAAAACNTAAAAATATACTATTAATAATAAATATCATGGTAATCACTATGAGGCTAGAGCTCTTCTTGCATTCAGAAAGTGGAAATCTCCTTTACTAAGTATTTCTGTTTTTTTCCTTATCAGCAGTTATTTTATATGCAGTCACATTGTAACAGTAGACAGTAAATGTAGTAGTTAAGCAGATTTAATTTACTTTTACAAAACCTTTGCATGTGAGACCCAGCCCTCACCTGAAAACAGAGAGATAGGCAGAATTTTTGTTAAGGTTATCACAGTTCAGCCTAGCAAGTTGGTGACACTACGTTTTTAGTCTGTGTAAATCCACACATAAAAATTATAGGTTTTTTTAATAACAGAAGAGAGCTTGCTCACAAGCCAATCGATTCATAAATCCATCTGTTCAGACCAGTATATTATGCACTGAAAATCAGGAAACTCGTGAAAAGTGGTGTTATCATATTAGAGAACTTTACTCTCTTTGGCAATACATGTATAATGCCGGTTGCAATAATTGAGTAGACTTTTCCCTGTACTTTCAGAAGCCTGCAGGCTAAATGGAAGTGGATGCCATGGGCATTATGGTCTTGATTATATGGTGTATCCATTTTTATATCCTGGATGTCTGACCGTAGCCTCTGGGCATCTGTAACAGAGGAGCAAGTCTACTAACTCATGCATTTGTTACTTGTATCTACAGCTGCACTTTATAATGGTTCGGAGCACTTCTACTGTTAAGATTGCTCTAAGAACTATTTTGAGTAAGTCACCCTGAATGGCTAATTTTGTTCTGGCTGCTAGGTTGCACAGATATGATTCCTCATTAGATCCCAGCTATTTTTCCCTGAGATTGCTCTGCTTTCTAAGTTCTATTTTCATCCTTTTTTTTCCACTCCTGTTCTTCTAATAATCAGTGTCCCCATGGGCACCAGAAAGCTTAGAAAAGCTTTCTGTCACTTGGAACAATGTTTTAGTATTAAGTTTGTATGAGGAGTATGTGGGGTGTCATGCCGGAAACAATAAAAGGGTAAGGGGCAAGGGAGAGGTACATAATTTGTATTTTACTTTGCCAGTTTTATGCAAAATGATGTCTTGATTTTCATTCTAAACTCAATGTTTCTATTGTTGTGGGGGAGGAAGAAAAAAGTAAAACTAAAAATGCTTCCCCGGTTCAATGCACTAGTTCCAGTTTCTGGATTTTTGATTTTTCAATTTACCCATGTAAATATACATTTATCAAAGTGCAAGAGGTGATATTTTAACCTGACCTTTCTGGGGAAAATTCTTGGTAGTGCTAGTAGGAGCTAACCAGAAAGGTCACAAACTCAGCATAAGCACACTGAGCAGTTTTTAATTTTTGTGAGGTGGCTTGCTTTTCCAACTTCAAAGTCCTATTTCATGTCCTCTCCTGCATCTTGTCCCTGGAATAATTCTGGTTCTTCTCAATAAATTTTTTCCTCCAAAGCATTGTGTAACTCAGCTATCTCCTGGTGTGTGTGTGTGTGTGTGTGTATATATATATATATCAAACTGCCTTTTTGGGTCATGACTAGTTGAAGTTTTCATTGAGGACCCTGTTCCCAAAAGTCAGTGCCTTGAGCCTGTGGATACAAAAATATATTTAAACAACTATTTTTTTTCTTTTTTTTTCTTTATTGTGGAGAATTTTTAAAGAGAGATTCACTCTGAGTAATAGTTTAAATAAATGTGTTTCTGTGTGGTGACTTAGAAGTGTAGAATCATTGAGGTGGAAAAGACCTTCAAGACCATGAAGTCCAACTGTCAACCTGTCCTATCAAGTTCCATCACTAAGCCATGTCCCTAAGTGCCACGTCCACACGTCTCTTAAATACCTCCAGGGGTGGTAACTCCTCCACTTCCCTGGGCAGCCAGTTCTCATTCTAGACCACCCTCTCCATGAACAAATTCTTCCTGATATCTGATCTAAAACTCCCCTGGTGCAACTTGAGACTGTTTCCTCGCATCCTGTCACTTCTCACCTGAGAAAAGTCTTAGGGCTATTTGACATGCCTGTTTTTCTTTAATTAGTTTGGTGTTCTGTTCTTCTGCACAGAAGCAGGATATGGTATCTGCATTTGCACAAATGGAAGGTGCAGTTCTCTTTCCTCCTGGCTGTCTGTGCAGAAGAGTAACTTTTTCCACCTGTGCTTTTGCAATGGTGGTGTTGCTTGGCACATGTATCCCCAGGCAACTTGATTCATTTTTAAAAGACAGTCAGCCTGAAATCTTGGCTACTGATACTCCTGATTAGTGTCAGGCTGCTCACCCGTCCAGTTCAAGCAGAGAACCAGACTACTTCAAAAGATGGGGTGTGAGACATGCTTTCTCTAGCCTTGGAGAAAATGATTCTGTCTATCTTAACCAATCTTCCTGGTTTTGCTACAAAATTGTGAAGACTGGGGAGACTCATGAAGAAAACATGAGTGAAAAGGCTGAGAACGAGCAGATTGGGTAAGGGTGAGCGATGTGAAGACGTTTTGGTGAAAGCCGTACAAGAGTCCCATGCCAATACCTGAAATTTTGTGTGTGTGTCTGTGAGTGGGGGAAGTTATGCTGGACAAAACATGTAAACAGAAAGGACTGTCTTGGCATTGAAGGGTTCATGGTTTCAAAAGACAGGAAAAAATATTTTTACTATTCCCATTTTACAGAAAGTAGTAGGAGAGAGACAAACTGTATAGGTCCAGATTGCCCAGAAAGCATGATAAAGTAGGAGACGGAGCTTGAAGCTTTTGTGTCCCAGTCAGCATTCTAAACGAGGACCAGCTTTTAAGAGGCACATGTCCTGAATACTGTATTGTTAATAATGATTTACATAATGGCTTGTAGCTCTATTTCAATATTAGAGCATAGGACTCACTCTTCTTATGTGAAAATGACCTGGATTTATGTCAGTCATACTAAAATACTGTTGCAGTGAAGGGCTATGAAGGGAGGGGGGCAGGGAGTATAAGTCTAAAAATAAGAAATATGTACAGTACGTAATTCTAACAATGTTATCTGAAAGACAGTAAAAATAGACTCAATTAGATATTGTCAGAGCTTTTTTTCTCCATGCAGCTGCCTAACCAAATATGACAATTTTTCAACAATATAAAAGTTCTAACACAATGGATGATACATTGTACTGAATTCATTAACACTTTTGCTACCTTAAACATCATTGTAAAGAAGGAAAATAATGTAGGGGAAACTTGTCATTTTTTGTTGCTGTTCCTTTTGTTTCTGTGACATGTTTGGAATTGCATGCCTGCGAGAGTTTTGTGATCTAAATTTAATGATCCTAAAAGGGATTTAGTAAGATATTGTTCTTTTCTCCTGCAGACATCCCTAGGCTGAGTGCTACATGAAAAGTGTGACTCAATTATATTAAAAAAAAAAAATTGTCTTTAAAAATAAAAAGCCTTTTCATGCAGTATTCCCACAGGGATGTAGCCTTAGTGTAGATCTTTCCTAGCTCTGCTTTGTAACAGTATAATTCTCATATAGAATGAGAATTTGCATACAGTGTGCAGAAGTGTACCCCCCCATTTTCATGAATAAAGATATCATGATTATAGTTGATATATTTGGCTTTGGTTTGGCATGGAGATCTGTAGTTCTCTGCTCACATGCAGTGTTGTCAATTTATAGGATTAATATAGTGTGCAGTGGATCACAGTGCAGATACTGAAGCTTTAAAATTCAGATCTTCAACTATGTTAACTTGCATTGTGCTGAAATGTTGGGTCCAGTTTTAATCGTTGTTGTGCAGACTAGCTTTTTTGCTACCATTTTTTCCAGAGTACTATGTTCAAGATAGGCAGTTGCAATATTACTGGGGAGTTATGTGAGATTTAAAAGTAGGAATAACCTGTTCAGTCTTCACAGAATCACAAAACAGTTGAGGTTGGAAGGGACCTCTGGAGGTCATCTGGTCCAACCCCCCTGCTCAAGTGTGGACACCTGCAGCAGGTTGTCCAGGACCATGTCCAGATGGCCTTTGAATATCTTCGAAGATGGAGACTCCGCAACCTCTCTGGGCAACCTGTGTTCAGTCACCCCCACAGCAGGGAAGTGCTTCCTGATGATCAGAGGCAACCTCCTGTGTTCCAGTTTGTGCCCCCTGCCTCTTGTCCTGGCACTGGGCACCGCTGCAAAGAGCCTGGCTCCATCCTCCTTGCACCCTCCCTGCAGGTATTTATGTGCACTGATAAGATTCCCCCCAAGCCTTCTCTTCTCCAAACTACACAGTCCCAGCTCTCTCAGCATCCCCTCATAGAAGAGGTGCTTCAGTCCCTTAATAATCTTCATGGCCCTTCATAGGACTCTCCGGTACACCTATGTCTCTCTTGTACTGGGGAGCCCACAACTGGACATATTACTCCAGGTGTGACTTCACCGGCACTGAGTAGAGGGGTAGGATCATCTCCCTCTACCTGCTGTTTATCTTAATACAGCCCAGAATAGCTAGCCTCCTTTGCTGCAAGCGCATGTTCCTGGCTTATGTTCAACTTGGTGTCCGCCAGGACCCCAGCTCCCNAAGAAAAAGCAAAGCCAAAAAAGCACCCACCAAGAAAGAAGAGGGGTGGGGGGAAAGAAAAAGCAAAGCCAAAAAAGCACCCACCAAGAAAGAAGGGGGGGGGAAAAGAAAGAAAAAGCAAAGCGCCAAGAAGACCCCAAACTCTCCCCACCCCCTACTGAGTACTTTCACAAGCCATGAAGGTGGGGAAACACTCTGTGCCAAGGCAGTGCTCTCCAGTTTCACCTTCTTATTTTCAATGTGAATAATTCACTGGCAAAAATAGTGAAATAGATGAAGGCAAAAAAACAACAGCTTCGCCTGGACATCTCCCTGACGGCCTGAAAACAGACTGGCTAAGCTAGAGATATTTCAGTCATCATCGGTGTCATATGAACTAAAGATGATACAAGAAACTGTGGCTATTCTAATGACACATTAAGTAGAAAAATAGAAATTATGGAAAATCTATTTTATTTTTTTGAGTGCTGTGGTAAAAGCATGCCACACTAAACACTTATGCGTATACATATAAGAAAATTAACTCCATCCCAGCCAGATGCAGTTCTGCATGCATCTAACTTCAAAAAAATTTAGTTTACACTGTACCATGGTGAAAAGACATGGAGAGTCGATGAGTGAAAGTATTTTTTCAGTGCAGAGGGACTCCTGAAAAAAATTGAGTCTGTTTCTGAATAAACCTAATGAGTTCATTCTTCTTACCATTCCGCTGTGTGTAACGAATTTTTCAGTTTCAGCCGAGCTGAGTATACACTTCTGCCTTCAAAGGGAACTTTTGTAACAAAATCTACAACTAGAATTAAATTTAAACCACATACACTTGTATGTGTATGCTAATAAAACATTTCTGTTCCATCTATCCATACTTAAAGTGTACAAGAACCTTAAAAAAATCTACCTAATCAAAAAATTCCAAAGAGCTTCGTGGACGTTTTGCAATGCATTCAGTTGAATTTTTCAGCTCATATGGATTTTTCCAGATGTACTTATTGTCAACAGGCACCCACACAGAACGCGCTGTGTCTCTGCATCTGCTCCTGTAAGTTTGGCTCATAGTGCCTTGCTGGACTGAATGTCTCTGCTCTGCCGTTGCTGTGTGACCATAGCGTACAACTAAAACCTCTTACATCTACTGAGCATCTCGTCTGGTATGGCAGTCTGCTTTGGTAGTACTTTTGGTAGTCCTTTGGTAATCCTGAGGTAGCCCACTAGAAGGCTCTGTGACAGTGGTCTTCGGAGTGTGAACTAGAAATGTAACTGGAAGTACGTGCTGCTAAATTATGCAAATTGTGTGTAGCCACTTCTGCTTTGGGAATACGCAGTTTACCAATCCTTTATTTAGGGATACGAATCCTAGCATGGTAGAGTTTGGCGGAAGAAGTTGCACTTTGCCAGTCAGCCTTGCCAGTTGATTTATTTGCTTTATGAATTTTACCTTAGGATTGAATGGGAGCAAGAAGGTGTGGGGCCACATTGCGCTAAATCCTGCTAAGGTTAGCGAAGGCTCTGTCTTCTGCTTTTCATAGCATTGCTATGGACTTCTAAACAGTTAGAGGATTTCTGCACCAGGGAGGTTTGGTTTTGAGTGGTGAATCAGTCCCTCATCTTCATTACAAAAGTGTCCATTTGTTAGAGCTCTTTGAGATCCTTTCAGATGAAAGATGCTAATAGATGTAAGATAATGGGTACATGTAAAATTGTCATTATTAATAAATATTGAAGGAAAAAAAAAGAAAAAAAGTCCTCTGTGAACGATGTAAAATAACACCAATGAGTATTTAATCTGCTTTTTTAATTGAATTTTCAGCTTAAAGAGGGGAACTTTCCTTCTTGTTTGAAAAATTGAAATAGAAAAATGAATATTGAAATGTATTGGCTTGGGATTTTCAATGCAGTTTAAATAACTAATTAAGAAAAAGTTGCAGGGAGGAAAACATTAAAATATGCAATAATTTATTTTTAATAAGTGTAAAACAGATTATTTTAATTACCACATTTTTAAAAATATAGGGTGAATAAAATGCCTTAAATTGACATTCATAGAGATTTGGAATTGAAGTGTAGAGATTAAAGCTTTTTATCAGTAGATGTAGACAAAAGACTTAATGAATAACGAACGCAGAAATTAGCTGAAACGACAGAACCCCCTGCACTACATATTTTATTCTTGCTTTCCCATTCTCATTGGCTTTTTTCACTACTTTGGTGTTGATTTTTAGAATAAGCTGTTTGGCAGGTGAGGTTTGACGGTATCTTCTATATCAGTATTTCGTTTTTATAAAGCTTTAAAACTGCTTTTAAATACACCTCCTGGTCTTTAGAATAACAGCTACCTGGGCGACCTCTTCTGCAGCACACTAGCTTAAAGGTAGATGCTGGTTTGTATAACTTCTTTACACTTGATTTCCAGTCACCCAGGTTTCCACTGAAATCTTTGTAAGCAATGTTTCCAAAATCACCTAACACCAGTCAAGCTTTGGCAAAGGCTGTGCATCCTGGCTGGAGTTAATATTTTATATTACTACATAAATTTCGGATCCAAGTGCTCCCAATTTATCCTGCAACTTTTCCAGAAGGGTTTTGAGGGGCCATCCTGCTGTCTGTCAGTGTATGAACTCAGTTGTCTGAACCTCAGTGTCTCTTGGAGAGCTGTACGTTGTAGTGAATGTTGCTCCCGTTTGGCGTAACAAATGCAATGCAGAAATAGAGCACAACTGAGCAATACTTGCCATGTTATGTCAAGTGAGGGGTAAGGTTTCCTTTGCCATGTAAGCATGTGCATTTTGTTGACTCGTTCAAAAATGTCTAGATGACATGCACTCCGTGTTGTTCACTTCATGTTTATCCAAAAGCAGAATCTGACCCTGAAGTGCTGTATTTGTCCTGGTTGTTATAAGGCTGTAGGCTCATTGTGCATAAATGAATAATTGTCCTTTAGAGACCTGTGCTTTAGTTCAGTCTGTTAGGGCTGCTGAGCCAACAAGCACAGAAAGTGCTGTACTTTGGCTCCATCCCAAAAAGTTAGAGGTCGTGAGCCAAAAACCCCAGGAAAGCCTTTCGGCTTTCCCGTCAGCTCAGCGTGCTGGGGTTCAGAGCTGGTGATCTCACCTGGAACTGTGGAGCAAGAGGACACGGAGCTGGCAGAGTGGGGGCAGCTGTTTCCAGAGGAAGAAGTTTAAAAGGGCCCCAAGTCTTCCAACCAGCAGGCAAGTTGTCCTGCTACCAAGTAGGAAAAGAAGTCATCTTTTGCCTCTAGTTTTTGTGAGAAATATTTGTTCTCTTAGCTTGTTCTCTCATGCATCTGATTTTTCCGCTTCTCTAAGGGGGAAAGCTTACACTGAGAAACCTCTGTCTGTGGTCCAGAATAGTTCTGTCAGATCTCCCTCTCATTTTAGTACTTCAGATCTTCTTCGACATGGGGGAAAAAGATCTAGGAGGTCACTGGCAGTTTTGCTATTTCATAAGGAAACATTAAGGATGGGAGGATTTGGCCCGGTGGTAGCTGAAAGCATTCAGGCCCTGCCAGGATTTAATTCCTCATGAACTCTGACCTGGAATGGATACAACATACATGCTACTGTTCCTCTATAATTTAGCATCCCTTTTTCCTGGTTTCGACTTTTTTTAAATCTTTTTTTTTTTTCCCCCATTCATTTCTGTTAAACCCGGCTGAAGGCGTACCCTTTATAGCTAGGATCCCTGCAAGGGAGAGACTCGCACTGTTTTTACAAGCCCCTTAAGACTCAAACTAAAAGGTACTGGAGATTTGCCTTCGCTTGTGTTAGTAATGTTGCTGTTTTTGGATCCAAGGGCCTCCAGTTCAAATCCCCCCAGTAGAGTTAGATTCCTCACAAAGTAAAAAGGCGCTCCTCAGATTAAAGAAGCTGATTGAATGCTGCTGTGTAGACCACTAATGTGCTACAAGGGTACTCAGTTCTTTAGCAGGGATTGCGGTGTGCTGCTAGGGGACTTCTCAGGCACTGTTACTTAGAAATTGCATGGTGCTACACCAGCTCTGGGACTTGTAGATTTGCATTCACTCTGCTGCTTCATTAACAATTTTAACTGGGACATATTTAGACTACTCAAGCTGCATCTATAGGGTTGATTATTTTGTCTTGTGCTCAGAAAACAGCTTATCCTTGTGAAAACAATGTATAAATTCTACTATTACATTTAGTGCTGCAAGCTTTGCTGTTAGTTTTCTTTTCCTTCCGAAGCCATAGAATATCTGACAAATAATTCCTTCTGAGTTAAAATCCACGATCCTGTGAACATATTCTGTGTCTTTTCCATTCTCTCAGTGAATTCTATGAACCTCTGCCATTAGCATGGTTATTGCCTAGAGAATAAAGTAAAGGGAGGAAGAATGTTTTAGTAAGACGCAAGATGCTTCAGACTTGTCATCTGATCCAGGGAAAATACTTAAATCCCTGTGTACCTGCATCCTATTTATAAAGTGCATGCAGTGATATCTCCTCACCTCTGGAGTGTTTTGTATGCCTTAATTTGTTGAAGGATTTTGAATCTCTCCTATGGAAGCTTTTACAGAAATGAAAGTGCTACTCTCATGACTGCAGGTGTCCTGTGTTTTTCTGGTTGTGGAATCTGCTGCAGAATCCTACTCTTTATATGGAGAATCTGTGATTTTGTTTTCAGTGTTGAACTACTGAAAAAAAAAAATTTGTATAAATATTTCCTTTCCTAACACTCATATGTCCGGAACAATCTCTCTGAAAATAGGCTGTTAAGTCTTAAACCTAAGGATTGCAGGTTTTGTCATTAATAAAACAGTTGATAATTATTGCAGGAAAATCTGTAACATGCATTTATGTATATATTCCTCTCTTTTTCCTGTCCTTAGCAATAGGATTATCCAATATTACAAGCAACAGATATTTAGATCATTCTCCAGAAGTACATGCAAATAAGGAAAGCACACACAGAAACAAGTAAGCTTCATATATTATTCCATTCGCTGTATTTTACATTGGAAAGATGCAGCTTATCTGAAATTAAATAAAGCAGCCACAGAATTTTTATTTGATGATGGTATTCAAGACTTAATTTCTCCTGTGAAAGCACTGTTCATTCCACATTTCTGTGGAATATGGTTGGTGCTATATGTTTGTACCACTTGCAATCCATAAGGCCTTCAATTTTGATATATTCAGTACAGTTCCATGCAAAGCCTATAGTAAGCTATCTGTCAATTAAAGAATATGCCTCACCAATTCATCCTCTTACAAGTTTCTAATGTGTACTACTGAACAACAACAACAAAAAAAAAACGACAAGCCCAAGCCCAAATCCTATTTCCTTTCTTGTGCTGTGTTCTGTGAATAGCAAGAAATTATAATCACACTTGGTAAAGAAGATCAGCCCTCATAAGGAAAGCGAGGAAGAGGAAACTGTGCCAGAGTGTAAGACAGCTTAGAGTAGAATAGTGATGAAAAACATGTTGCAATACCAAGTTACCAAGTTGCTTTTCAAAAGGTTTTCTGAGAAAAAGAAATAAAGTTATTTCCAAGGATTCTTGAATAAGTATTTCAGGCTTCCTTACATTGCCTGTGTATTTTGTAGTTCTGCATGCTCTAATTTTAATTTGGAGTCGCACACAGGCTCTGATAGAAAAAGGCTCTCATTGAACAAGACAGTCTGGTGATTAAGTTGTGACTTTGCTTCTTCATTGGGAGTGGCCAACTTTCCTGTCCCTACAGGCTGTAATTTCTGTTATTCTGACTGAGGAATGGCAGAGCCACTTGAATTTTTTTCCTGTCCTAGGTTTGAGGAGTGCATGTGTATTTATTTTAATTATCCATAGTGTGTATCATGGACAGAGTAAGGTTTGAATAACATTTGCAGTGGCTGAGAAATCGGTAAAGACCTTTTTTCCTCTCCTGCTTTGAATCTACCTATTTGTCTTTCCCTAGTTGCTGGAATTGAATTGACTTTATCCTTTACTCTGTAGTTATGCCCTGTAGGTGAACTTCCCAGTTGCAGAAGGCTTAATATTTCTAATCTGGTTATGAGCTTTTCATAAAAAATGTGATCATTTAATGCTGTTTTGTAAAAAAATAAATACAGTATTCACTAACCAACTAAATTGCTTTGCTATGGATTTTGGACAGCACAAAATGTTTTGCAAGAATCACACTTGTTGAGCCAATTTTAAACGTGATTAAGAGGAACCATATAGTTTGTAAAGGAATATCTGTTTATTATCCTTGAGAAAACACCCACTGTTTACTTTCTGTACTATGTTTGAGTGTTGATGACAAATTTTCTTCGTGCATCTGGAAGAGCTACCATCTGCATTTCTGATGGTTGCCATTGGGTGGTGCCAGGCAATCAGTATATACGATATGAGACAAAGGTTTCTTTTTGTATATATCAAAAATCAAACGAGCTTTAAAATCTGATCTCAAATAATTTACAGTGTAAATAAACTAAGCAGACAGTGCAAAGAGTTACTCTGATGCTTTTCTTTCTATACTTAACGTAAAGGAAGAGTCTGTCTGATATATGCTTTTTTAACGTGTATACATATATACGTTTATGCATACACATATATGTGCGTGCATGTGTAAAGTTTCACCTGAAATGTGTTTTTGCCCTAAGGATACTGATGCCTTGTTTTTGATCACATTGTACTAATGTGGCTTAATTAATTGCACTTTTAACATCTCTGCTAATGCTCAGGCTTTTTTTGCTTGTGTGTGTATTTATTGCAAATCTGCTAAGTGTTAAAGCTGACTGGAGACAGATGATGGATTTCCAACTTTAGAAAAACAATATCTATTTAATGCATATTTAAGAAAGACTGGTAAATCAGTTCACAATTAACTTCCCAATGAGAGCAATGAAATGTTAATATTTTAACATCATGTTTTAAACATTTTCTGTCTACCTGGTTCAAAATCTATATTATGTTAATAAT
Source organism: Chauna torquata (assembly GCA_013399475.1). NCBI lineage: Eukaryota > Metazoa > Chordata > Aves > Anseriformes > Anhimidae > Chauna > Chauna torquata. Next base: position 49,643 of record VXAL01013268.1, on the reverse strand, counting down.
GCGGCTGTACCAGTTTATTCTGTGAGCTAACTCAGTTTCTAAAATATTTGTTTTATAATAACCAGAAGGAAAAAAGCTTAGGACTGTGGTTAATGAGAAGGAGATGCAAATGTTTGTTGAATATTGCATTTGAATAGCCTACTGTCTGTGTAAAATAAAATTATAATACTGGGAATAAAAATAATTTTAAAAAAATAATTGGCAATTGATTATGTGGATTAAGACAGTCTAAAAATGTTTGATTTCACATTTCTTTATATATTTATTTTTAATAAAGTGGTTGATGGTTTCTGCATATAAAACCGTATCTTGGAGGGGTGGGGGAATTTAACATCCAAAACTCATTTGGTCTTGAACACCTTTAGTTAATCTATGAAATGAAATGCAGCATGTGGTGTGGCAACTAAATAAGCTAAAATTAAAAATGATTTGTTTAACTGTTATGAGTTTGTATAGCTTGTGAGTTATTTGGAGCAGTATAGTAGTTCTTCTGACAAATTCAGTTTAATATTTTACATGACGCTTTTTTTTTTTGTTGTTGTTGTTTGTTTGTTTGTTTTCCCTCTGGATACTGGTAGCTTAAAAAAAGTCTACTTTCTTTTTAGTTTAAAAATATAACTAACCTAAAAATAGACTAATGCATGAGTTGAATAATTTCAAAATCACAAGAATAACTTTGGAGGATTGGTGTAAATAACCAACGACAGCCAAATGTGCATCCTTTGCAATTCAGACTTCCTAGCATGTTAATTTTCCTCAGTGAATGGGAGAAAGACCTATTGTGTCGAAAATGATGCCCTGAGTGACATTTTGAGGCTAAAAGCCTCTAAAATATTTGTAATAATTTATATAGTGATTACCCTGTCTAGACCTTTTACTCTTTGCTAGACTTTCATTTAAATGTTGGACTTTTTTTCAGATCATAAATCAGTGCCAAATGTGCACATTTGGACTCTCCAAAGTTTTACTTTGAGAATATTTTCTTAAAGCATTCCAAAACACTGAAATCCTGGGATGGCAAGAAAAAAAATCAAGTCAAAGGTAAAAACAAAAATTATTTATGAAGCATTTTGCCTCTAATCCTTGAACTAAGAATTCTAGTAAGAATAATAGTAGCAGTGATGAGCTTAGCTGATTCTTGTGGCTAATGCTTTTTGTGAAGTCAAATTTGATTGACATTTCATCTAAATTCCTATTCCTCGTAACAAATATTTCCTTTCCTCTATTTGTAAGTGCCTTTTTAAGATGTTTCCTTTAAAACAATGTAACAGTCATTTGCAGCTTTTATGGCAGCTAAATGTATGCCGTTATGCTGGCTTGGTTCTACTGACATTTTAACATTGTTAATAATCACTGGCCATTTATGTGTGCTGTGTAAAGGCATAATGTGCTTTTATATAAAACACTGTTATGAGGGCTCATTATCTTGTGAGGCAGCAGTTATAATCAAAATTAAACAATTGCAAACTTGCTTTGCCAAGTGTTTTTTAAATAAATTTAACCAGGCTGATTCACAGCTCCTACCTGATTCTGTGGGGTTATATATCAAAGCTGTTTGAGAGTTGCATGCATAAATTCTTTCATGCAATCATGAGAGCTATGCATAGCACACTTTGCAGCGCTCTGCTAAAACTGATCAGGAAATGCTTATTACACAGGCAAGATCCTAGCAGGGCATGAAATAAGTGGAAACCTTTGAAACTAAGTCTCAGTGGTATCAGTTGTTAAATGGAGTTTACAAATAATCTTTTACTTACAGGTAGCCACAGAAGTACTGATCTGCAGTCTATAAGCTACTTCGGCTATTTTACTAAACCCTCAAAACATTGGCTGTCTACAGTTGCATGATCAAAAATTACTGAAGTATTTGCACTTCTCAAGCTAAGAAAATTTTGAGAAAGTAAATATGGGCTATTCAGTTTTTCGTTTATGGGCTACAAGGTTTTACTGAACTCTTTACATAATGGACATAATGTTTTACTTCTCCAGTGCTTCCACATAAAATGATTTGAACAGTAACTACTTTAATAATAAAGTAAATGAATGACTAAAAAGCTGCATAGGCTTCTCCATGGTGTCTGCATTTTAGCAGAGTTACCTTAGCTGAGGATCTGGCCATTTGAAATTCACTTTGAAAAATGAGTGTTGCTGAGCACCTTTTTAAAGCTGAGCTAACTAGTGCAGGTTGTGTAATTTCTGACATGCTTCCCTTCTGCTAGGATGCCAGATTTGTCCTTGTAGAAGTGTATTCCGCTGCTCCTCTATTTTATTTTATTTTTTATTTATTTATTTTTTTTAACGCAGCACTTAGATGCAGATTGTTCTGGTACTGCAGTAGTTAGGGAAACCAAATTTCCTTTTTTGTGCATGCTTAATTTTGAAAGCTATCAAGGCGTGAAACAATAATTCAGAAAGGCTCAGTTTCAAATTACCTTTCTTCATTAAAAAATAAAATAAAATAACCAGCAGGTCTAGCACATTATGTCACTAAGTCACACAGTAAGAGGGACCATCAAAGAATGGTGGGAATTATCACAGCAGCTTGCTCCTTGTTAGAAGCATTTACCTCATGACCCTTTCATTTGCCTACTGCCACTTTAGTTTAAGAGTGACAACACTGTATAGCACTCTGCACTTTTTTTCTCCCTTTCCCTTAGCACCAGATGCCTTTGTAAAGCAGGCTGGTGAGGCAGTGAACAAAACCTTGTGGGATAAGTCTGACGCTGGAAGTTAATGATTATCAGTCGAAACAAAACACTTGTTTACATGTTGTAGTCATTAGAGGTTCCAGTCAGTCATACCTCGGCTGGGATTCCTGCCAAATGTTTTGAGGGTTCTTTCACAAGCTGTGCAGTTTTGTAAATACAAAGCACTCTTATTAAGCCTTTTTAGTATTAGACTGTGCAATTAAGATTACGGGTAATTAGATTCCTTTATTTGGAGTAGAATGGTCCAAGATACACACAACTTTCTTAGCCACAGGATACCATCAGATCTCTATTTGGGTGTTCCATTACAGATCAATGACTAAGAGAAACTCTTTTGTATTGTGCACATTTTTTCTTTATTAAAAATTGCAGTCAAAACTTGGGGCGGTATGGATTTTTCCTCACCTTACTGTCAGCACCTCCATTGCAGCCATAAAACTTTCTTTTTTGATTAGCATGTCTCAATTTGCTGGAGACATTTTGCTTACATCTCTTTCAGTATTGCCGGCTTTTCATTTCAGCCTTATTACAACTAGGATTAAGGAGGTGATTTGACTATGAAGGAATTTAGGAAAATTTCCAGTCAGCTAAGGATGATTTTTAAGTTAACTGTAGGATAACAGAGTTGTAGAAATGAATGTTTCTTTTAACACCTGTGTATTAGTCCATACCTGAATAAATAAATGATTCCTCTGGTATTTCAAGTTGGCATAAAACAGCTCAAGTCCTACCATTTTCTTGTAAACACTTTAATCATGTGAAGATGCATCTAATACAAATAATCTTGTGAGCTGGTGAACCTGTTTCACGTACTTTTCTGCTTTGACAGAATTCTCTGCATTGAGCATGATGGTAAATTATTTAAGGTTTGGGAGGCCATTTTTTGTAACTGTGAATTGTAAGACAACTGAATCATCCATACATATTTTATCTCTATTTTTTTCTTTGCCAAAGAAGATATCAGTTTTAGTTGCTCCAATGCAGGACTGCTCGCTTTGACATTTCCCAGTTGTCTGTAGTGCTAGGCAATAATTAAATATCAGGTGCATAAGCTGCTCTTTAATTTGACATGTGTGCTCCAGGCAATAAACACATGCAGTGCAACGTGGGAGTGTAATTGCTAAGGAATAAAATCTTGTACCAAGTGAGATCATTGTATCAGGTACTGTGTGACAGCTCATTTGATCATTATGCCCAGGCTAAAGAGGTTGCCTAATTAGTTTCCATTAAAACTCACCCTTTAATCAGGAATTATTCTTGCATAAAGAATGTCACTTGGTCCAGATGAATGAACAATGGTTCCCCCTTGAGATTCAACTATCTGTTACACTTGGGATGCCATATGTCTTTTCAAACAATTCAGCTACAACAGTACTCCGTGAATCCGGATCTCATAGCACTAAGCAGTATTTGCATTTTCTTGATACCAGCCAGCGTTTTATAGAAAAATCACAATGATATTCTGTATACACTTCATCAAGCCAGAGAAGCTATGTTCAAGCAGCAGGAAGCGTGTTGTAAACACACAAATGACTAATGGGCCTCTCTTAACTAACATGTCTTAGTTGTTGTATACATTTCATAAGTGACACACATGGTATATATGCTGTTACCTGGAGCTAGACTTTGGTCTCTCACCTAGAAACGTCAAGGTTCATCTAAATTTAATATTTTGAAGGGAAATAACTTTCTAGCTTTTTTTTTTCCTTGTGACAATAGCTTTATCAACTGAAGCTGATCACAGAAGTAGCTGTGATTTTTTTCCAAAAAAAAAGTCTTGCAACTTCTGTGCCTTCCCCTTGCTCCCACAAGACACGTGTGGCTGGGCAGGTTACTGGGATCATGCACATCACATGTGGAGCTCAGTTGTATGTTTCAATCTGAGCCATGGCTATGCTTCGGCCAGTTCCCAGTTGTCCAGATGAGTTGGCTCATCAGCCATGTAGTAGCTGCAGTGGCTCACCTGAGCCGACCAGAAGTGCTCTCAAGGAGAAGCTTCTCTCTGTGGCAGTACAGGCTACTGCAGTCAACACGAGATGGAGAGGAAGGGACTTCAAAGTCAAAGCCCAGGTCTTGTAGTCAGTGGTCTCAGTCAAGTCCCTTAGTATATCTGCTTATACAGATGTGAACTGATTTTGTAAAGTTTGCAAAATGCCATGGGCTGCACTGGCAATTTGCAATCTAGCCTGCAGGAAGAGCTGTAGGTCCCCTTGTTTTCTCCAAATGCGTCCTGATAGTAAGCTGTGAGCCAAGTTTCCCTTCTGCTGTAGAGGGATGATCCTGCAGCATGTCAATGTCTGCACTGACTGTATCTTCTAGTGTGGTTTGCTTCTCCCTTCTATGTAAATGGCTTGTAGGGTACTGAGAAAGAAAAATCTAAAAAATATTTCCCCAATCTTTTTACAGCTCAGACTGTTGCAGATCCCTGTTGTGTTTGGAGGAATGAAAAATTGTTTTGCGGGCTTTGCATACCTGGAGGCAATGCCTGTTACAGAAACAACATCAGTCTAAGGTTATGTGAAAGACTACTGCAAACATTAAGCCATGTGGCATGGGACGAGTATCATGCAGGAAGCCTACTCCAAGATCATTCTTGGTAAGTGTGAATACTCTAACCTTCATACTTAAGCTATGTGAGCTTTACACTGCAAGACCATTGAAGGCAATGGGAGGACATGCATGCTCTGCAACCTGTACCGTGCAAAGTGAAATTCAAATCCTTAGTATTTCTTGTTGTTATTGCACCAAATGCCCCCATTCTCCATACCCAACAGACAATGTGTCATACCCAATGTGAATGAAGCATACAGGAGAAATGGTTACGGCACATTATTAACATCCAGAATCTGAGGAGATGAGAAACAGTATGATGATCTAATGTGACTCCCTGAACAGCAGAAGCTTTGAATTTGCTGGTTCTCATACCCTGAGCTATGTGTTTAGGAAAATATGTACTCCGTGTTTTCTGAGAGCAGTCCACCTTTACCTAATACTTTCTTTCTTACTGTGGTCTCTCTCTGATAAGTCAGAAGATGGAGAAAAAGGAATAACTGTTTCTGTAAGTGCAGAAACAGTGAATTCTGATCTCCTCTGGCTTCCTGTGGTTAACCCATACTGTTTTGGCCTTCTTCCATGTACTTTACTTTCCTTTCTCATATCTCCGGCAAACATATCCTTAGTTGTCTTTCATGTTCTCTATGCCACTCCTAGATTCTTTCCATGTCCGCTACCTGCATTTGCCCAGGCTTTTGGCAGAAATGTTATGACTGATATTCAGAGTTACAGACTCTGAATCAGCTGGTGTCAGTTGCTGTCTCTTGAATGTCAGTCAAACAGGATTTGTTGCATCTTAACTACTTCAGACCCAGTAAATGCCCAGATGGGCTCCGTGGCGATAATTTGTACAAATATTTTAGTAAAGCTCCTAGATGGTATCCAGACTGGTCTGGTGGTACACAGCGATAAAGATCAATTATTGCTAGAACAATGTGAATATCTGTGAATGATGTGATATCTGGCTTAGTGGTTATATCATCTTTATTTTTAAGGAGATTATTGATAGTTCAAAAGCAAGGAGAAATGTCCAGTAACCATGAGTGAAGGGCCTTCTCCTGTTCTGCAAGCTGTTCTCTTAGAAGTCCGTACTCTGAAGAACACACAGAATTGTTGTATATGATTGATCTCAGAACAATCCTTTGGCAATGAAGACTAACATAACTCTTACAAGAGGAAAGGGAGAATTAGTTATATTAATAGGGGGCAATAATAATGCAGAACTAACAATGGGGAAATTAAAAGCATTGGTAGTAGTAGTGGTCATCATATTTGTACATAGGACAACGTGCACGAGGGGAGTTTCTTCTTGAATCAGATTAACCTCTTTAACTAGCCAGTTTTTGTGCTAAGCATCATGTTTTATAGTCTCAGATTTTTTGATAAAATTGCTGCATTTTCCATGCCCAACCAAGCTTTTTGATCACAAGAATGATTTCTACTGGTTAGTTGTTATTGATGCTTAAAAACCAAAGAAGCATTCAAACAAACAAAAAAAACCCAGCAACTTCTTTATCACTTTAAGAAGAGGGCTTTTTGTTTGTTTGTTTGTTTGTTTTGAATTTCACTGAAAGTTCCCTTATTCTCACGTAGTAGTAGGGGAAGGGGACATGGGAACATCTGAGTTCCCTCATATCATGCATTCAGTGTTCCATCCCTCTTTCCCCCGTGTTTCCTCTGCAATAAAAAATTCCAAGTGTTTCAAGCTCTCCTTCTATGGATGTATCTCTGTGATTTCAATCATGAATGTTGTCTGGTTTTGAATCCTCTCAGCTGTCCACTTCTTTCTTTGTGTTCTTTTCAAGGTAGGATAGAAAGAAGGTACAAAATTATCCCATGGGAGTAAATGCCATTGATTTATTAGACTGAGGATATTATTTATTTTTTGAACTTTCCGAAGATATCAAGATGCTTCTTTTTTTTAAATGCAATTCCATAAATCAGTCTGGGTTCATTCTAGACCTGACCCAGCGTTACTGAAACATTCATGAACTTAAAAAACTTGGCTCAAATTTTGATGAAAAACTACCCTGAGATGCATCACATTTTGATTAAAATCTAGCTGTAACCCGATTATAATTATTAAGTATATTTAACTATCTTCAGTAGCAAACTTAAACTAAAAATGACCTAAGAAAAGTACTTCTGCTATAAACAAATATAGGGACTAAAAACAGTTTTGGGTGAGCATTCAGAACTACTTTTTCTTTCTCCAGTCCTGTTTGCCAAGATCTGAATTTTATATTTTTTCCACAAAACACATTTTTCTGTTACAAATACATATGTTTATCTTTGTATTATAAAGTGGGAACTATTTTTATTACCCTTGTTATTAATCCAAGTAATCCTTTGTGTTTCTATAAGAAATTCACTAGAGTGGAATCAAAACATTGTTCAGTATAGAATTAACCTTTTCCATATGCAAAAAGCAAATGAAACTGCATTCAATGTAAATAGAGTAAGAACCATCAGCATTACTCTATGTAATATCCTGATACTTTACAGTCCTTTTGGACCTGAATGTATCAACCATACTTCAGAAGCCTTCATAAACTTGTATAAATGTTTTCTTTTGCAATGATTTTTCAAAGTTTCCAGTAACAATCATTTATTGGCCTCCTGTGAATTGTACTGCATGGATTGAATATTATCAAGCAAAATAAACTGTTTTTGTTTTATTTCTCTGAAGTGCTTTCTAAACGAATTCTATTCAAAATGTACATGTTGGATCATATTCTGCCCCTAGCTCCAGTATCTGATAAAATGCCATTGACTTTATTACAGTCCACTTTGACTCTGGCATAATTCCATGTACTCCAGGCTGCCAGTATAACTGAGGAGGGAAAACTTGACCGAGAGTATGTTCTGCTTCAGAAAGAACTGCATTATTTATCCTCAGTGAGGAACATACAATAATTCACACACTATACACACTAAGACAGAACTAGTCCTAGAGCCTCCCCATTGTGAAGGTTCCCCGTTTCAGGGCTGCCCAATAATGTTTTTCCAGGAACAGTCCGCTGCAAATGCTCGCAGATAGGGAACTGGGCTCAGCTTCAGCTCGTGGCTTCTCAGGAGTATGAAGCAAAAATTGAGTTAAGACACTGTGCAGACCAGGGGCCAGGGTGAGTTCTGCCTGTCAGAAGGGGAAGGACTAGGAAAGAGAGCAAGGGCACAGCAGTGCTGTGCTTGCTGCTCCTGCGAGGACAGGAAGAACGTGGGCAGCATATGCTGTTGCTGTGGTGAGGAGGACTCTGCACCCTGCCCACCCCAGCATCCCTGCTGCGGGCAGTGAGCACTGAATTCACCTACTTGACTTGGGGGGCCTCTTGTAGAGCTGAAACTGGTTCAGGGGCAGCGGCCATCTTTGACACGCAAGCTGATCACCGGCCTAGGAAACAGCCAAAAATATTTTTTGCCTAGATTTGGCCTTGATTGCACATTGCCCTCCACTCCCTAAGAGGTCATGACATGGGCTTAAGAACAGTAGGCCTGGCACGAATAATGAAATATAGGTCTAGGTATGTTTCTCCGTAATTTTCAGGTGTAGCCTGGAAGGCCTGGTCCTAGTCTATGTGAGAATAAGGAACTGAAGACATTTTGTGAAAAAAGCATGTCATTTGCTACAGATTATCCCTCTATGTGTCTACTCTATCATGAAACAAAATCCACTTCTTTTTGGAATAACTACTGTGGAAAAGATCATTAATTTCATATGGAATATATTCTGGAAATTAATCTGCGTATTAAGTTAATGTTTTGCAGACTTTCCCTCCAACCATGAAGCTAGCAATTTTGTCTTTTTACTATTTTGGTAATTAATGCTGATTTCAAAACATATAGTTCTGGAAAAAAATAGCAAATATTTTGAAATTCAAGATAACATTGTTAGAATTGGGACCAATGCTTGTTTTTTGAAATACACAAAATTTACAGCAGGAAGGTTCTACACATTTTCCTTAAACATCAGATTAGTACAACTAGAAATGTAGTGAAAAATCTCATATTTTAACAAGATTATAAAGTATTCCTCTTTGAATTCACTCTAAAAATTTAGAAATTTTTTATCTGCTATATATTCATTTTTCAAATGTTCTGTAACTTTTAAAAAGGCCAATTTTCATGGGAGCTTACATCTTAAGTTCAAAAAAAAACAGTATGCATTTACAGCTGACTTCATTTTGAAAGCTTTTACTGTTCATTCTTTCACATAGAACATTGAACACATAATATTCACAGCCCTCATGATAATAGGTTTGTTGGGACAGGGGAGGCATCTTTCTTTTTCGTTCCATTTGAGTTAATATGTCTGGTTAGCCACTTGAGAAATAAAGTTGGCATCTACAACCTCTTGTTTAAAAGATGTCTAGATCCCATCCTCTGTGGTCTGTCAAGAGTGGTTTTGAAAGGATCTCTTTAGAGCTTTGAAGAAAAAGGATTTTTATTTATGTCCAACTTATTTTAAAACCAAGTATAATTTATTACTCTCAGTTTTTGTGTTTGCTAAGGCTATCAACTGCTAAAACAGGACAGATGTACATGTTAAGTTGGATTGAGAAGTGAAGCAGAAGCACACAGATTTCACAAAGGGGACACGGAAGATCTCTAATGCTTTTCCTTACAGGAAAAAAGCCACTAGTGTGTCTCAGAAAGTGGAGTATAAGCTTTCAATGGCAAATGACTGGAAACATATTTTTCAGTTGGCCCAAAACATTGCAATAACTAAAATCTGTAGGGAATAAAGGAAGGATCAATATGTGCAAGTGCTTTGGCTATTTAAGAATCTGCCAAAGTGGTGTGATTCTCCTAAATCAGAAGAAGAAGCTGCCATCAATTTACCTGGAAAACCATATTAATATATATATAATATATATATGGATAATAGCCGTATACATATATATGTGCAGTCTTAAAGGAAAACATTAAAATTGTGATGTGTATACATTTTTGAGTTTACTTTTTTGGGTAAATTCTAAGAACTTGTTTGGCATGCATACAGTTTTCATATTATAACTACAGCCAGAAAGTTGAACCAAGAGTAATATCTAGGCTTGTGGAAGAAGAATTGCAACCTATTCCTTTGTCAGCAAGGACACAGCCAGCAAGCCAAGGAAGCAGATTGCTGCACTCTTTTCAGTGCAAGGGAGGTGGCATCTCGAGTGCTGTCTTCAGTTTGGGGCTTGCCCGTAGAAGGAAGATATTAGGACGGACAGGCAAGTCCAGCATAGGTTGACCAAGACCATCAGTGTGGGGCTAAATCATGAGATGCACATGGAATGTCTTGAGAGTTTGTTCAGTCTGAAGAAGGGAAGATGAAGAGGAAATGTTACTGCTGTCTTCAACTGCCTAGTAAGAAGTTATAAAGAAGATGGAGAGAAGGTGGAGCCAGACACTTCCTTGGAAGTTCACAGTAGAAAAAAAAGAGGCAATGGGCACGAGTAACAACACCTGAAATTCTGTTTTGATATTAGAGAAATTTCATACTGAAGGTAATCAGACACTCGTACAAGAATCCAGAGAAGTTGTGAAATCTCCATCTTTGGAGATACTCAAAACACAACTGAATAAGGCCTGGAGAAACCTGATGTAACTTTGAAGTTGTCTCTATTCTTGTCTCTGGCCTTGCTTTTAGTGGGATGTTTAGGCCGAATGACCTCCAGGGGTCTCTTCCATCTTAAATTATTGCATGATTCTACTATATATCTATTATCATGTTATACTAGAACTACCTGCTAATACCAGTTTCTAGAATAAAGAATGTTACAGTAAGTTTTAAGTGTTAAAATGCAGATCTGGTCAGAAAATGTATGCATTATTTTACATATTAATGCAAAACACACCTTATAAAAGGCCCCTGCTGGATTAATCTTTTCTATAGACTGTTTATTTTGAGGAGCTTGAACTATTTTGTCAGCTACCGTTTTTAAGGGAAAATTCTTTTCTTGCACCATTTTTTCTGTGGTGCGGTTAACTGTTTACTAGATGCTACAATCACTACAGCATCCTCATTCCAGATGCCTATCAGTAACTCCTAGTTCTTACCTTGATTCTGCTTATTGTCTAAGTTCTCTGGTCTTGATTAATCTTGCCCAAGTACTGGTCCCTAATCCCCTTCTGAAAAAGCATGCCGAGTCTCTTATTTTCCTTCCTTTCCTGTGTGAAACTGCTCATCTCCTTTCAATTTTTGTCATACGAGACTAAAAGTCCTGTTTTCTCATCCGTCTGCTTACCTTGCAGCTGGCTGCTTTGCATGCTGCTCCAGAGTTTAGCTCTGTGGTGGTTTTACCCAGCTGGGCAGCTGAACTCCACCACAAACGCTCTCTCGCTCCCCCTCCTCAAAATATAAGGGTGAGAAAATACGATGGAAAAAGATCTCAAGGTTTGAGATAAGGATAATTTAATTAAAGGGGAAAGAAAAAGGGTAAAAAAAAAAAAAAAAGGCAAAGACCGTGCGGAAGCAAAGAAAGAAAAAAATTCTCTACTTCCCATCAACAAGCGGTGTTTGGCCACGTCCTGGGAAGCAGGGTTTCAATACATGTGGCAGTTGTTCAGGAGGACAGACATCTTCATGAGAGACCCCATTTCTCCTTCTCCATTCCCAGCCTTTATTGCTGAGTGTGACACCACGTGGTGTGAAATATCCCTGTGGTGGGTTCAGGTCAGCTGCCCTGGTGATGTCCCATCCCAACTGTTGCCTACCCCCCAGCCCACTGGGTTTGGGGGTTTTGGAGGGTCTGGGTGCTGTGCCAGCACGGCTCAGCAACAGAAAAAACACTGGTGTGGTATCAGTGCTGTTCTAGCTACAAGTGCAGAGCACAGCGCTGTATGGGCTGCTGTGGGGAAAGTCAACTCTATCCCGGCCAGACCCAGTACAAGCTCTTGTAGGCAAAACTGTATGAATGGACTTAACTGAATCTCAGCTTCCAATTGCTCCTCAACAACTGCCTACTTCTGTTTACTAATTGATGCATTTGTGACACAGCATAACATCAACATAATAATGTAAATGTGCAGTCTGAGGGGAAATATCCCAAACTGTTGAATCTCCCTGCACTGCAGTATTCTTTGGAAGGACTTTAGGAGCAAGATTTCTTGGCTATCTCAATTAAAGCATTCAGAATTGAAATACATTCTTTTGACTGCTATAAATGCAGAAACTTTCCTGGCTTAGGCTGTTGGCTGGTGTTACCTGAGATGGTCCAGTATCTGTTATAAACTCATTATAATGAGCCATCCACCTAAGTGGCTGGGAAAAAAAACAGAAACGTGTAAGAATACAGGAGGGCAGCACTTTGTTAGGAAAACTGGAAGTTGAAGGGAAATATTTGTTGTTGCTAACACCCTTGAGTACAGCCAGTGCTTTGAGAACTCGATCCTGAGAGGGAAACAGAGAGACTGTGGCTGAGGTAGGAAGTGGATATCAAGTCCACTTGCTTTTATTCAGAGTTGTTTAGGAGAGTTCAGAAGATGCATGACGATACATTAAGAATTCATTGGTAGTGTTACAACGATATGGTTTTATTTAACTGTAATGGGTTGTTATAACTATTATACAATTATATATATATATATTATATATATAACAATTATAACAATAACAATAGCTATAACTATTTGCCAGATATGTGCTCTGACTTTCCCTAAAGTCAGGCTCAGTGGAAGGAGGTGCCTTTTGTGGCTGTGGTGGATACTATTCGGACGCTCTTGTTTGACTGTGGTAGTGCCATGTTCCTTTGGGAAGACTGGCTCATGTTGGCAGTGGTGATCCCAGGAGATAGAGCCTGCGAGGGCAGGGGCCAGGCTGTGCTCCTGTATCAGCAAATTACAGGGAGCTGCAGTGGCCTGAGGAGACACAGAAGTCTTCCTGGGGCCCAGGACAAGCAGGATTTGCTGCTGTAGAGAAAGCAAGCTGGAAGTGAGGACATGTTGACAGGGGAAGAGCAGTTGGTAAGAACCCTTCCTTTTTCTGGCTGGGAACTTTCTTGGGCTTCACCACTAACGCAATGAAGAGGAATATCAGTAATGCAGGCAAAAACACCCAGCTTGGGCTAGAAGCAAGGTGTCAGCATGTGTGCCTGTGCCAGGGTGATCTCAGCTTATCTGAGGTGGGTCTCACAGGAGTTGAACTTTTTCAGAAAAAAAGCAGTTGGGCACTCAGATGAGTACAGACAGCTGTCCGAAATGAGAGGGTGCAACCTGGAGCTGGGCATGAAGTGAAACATTGCAGAGACTACGTAGAGACTACTCTGGAGTATTTTTCAGTCCATTCCTGACAGACTGCATTCAGGCCAGCTTACATGCCTTTACAATCTGAAGCAGCCTTAGCTTGGAAATCGCAGAAAGGGGATTTTTGTTTTCTCTTGCAACTACCTTTACTTCTGCAATGTATTATCTAGTGGTCACTGTATGTACGCTTCCTGACAGTGGCACTGATTTCCATCATTGTAAGGCACGCAGCTAGTCTGTGAAGCTACAGCAACACTGTTATGATCATTAGATCACAACTGGGTAATAGCACACAATTCTGCTTCTAAATAAAAGAATCCTGTAGTGAAAGGCTCCATTGACTTTTTGGAGAATGTGATTTTGCAAGGACAAATCCCTGGGACTTAGGAAATGGGTGTCAGCCCAGTTCCAACAGGGTATGGCAAGACTAGTTCTGAATTTTCAGAAGAAAAGATATTAGATTTGCTGGCTAAAGGATGTGAGAATGAACGTAAAGACAACAAAGACTGTTTACGCTGCTTTGCATGGATCTGTACACACATTTACACAGAGTTCTGTCTTACTTGCATGATCCAAATTACTGGTGGATATTATTTTGGGTAAGCTAGTATCTGGTAAATAAATGAATACCAGAGAAAGTGTTGTGCCACCTGTAGGGCTTTCTCCAGCAGTTCATATTTGTCCAAAAACAATTATCATTGTTTATAGCCCTGGAATATTAATTGTCTCCTGTCACTGAGTTGTGACAGCTTTTCTCTAAAAATATGAAAGGACTGTGACATCTGATGCTTTTATTCGAATTGCTTCTGTTATTTGAACTGGAGTAGCAGGGTTCAAATGCTTTCTTTTTCTTCCACAGCAACTAGTTTCTCAATAATTTCTTTAGGAATGTTACTGTGTAACAAAGAGAAAACAGTGGTCTGTGGTTTCTTGTCAAAGTAATGCTTGCATGAGCCTGTTACTATTTTTACTATTGCCTTAGCATTTCAATGTATTCATAGTGCTGTTCTGCCTATTTTTAAAAGATAGTTTCACAGACATTTTATTAGTTACCACATACTATGTTTCCATGATGACTCCAGTGAACAGAAAGATTCATCTCAGCCTGAAGGCAGTTCCATGAGCTGCCTGGACTCTCCCCCAGGGACTCAGCACATTTTTTCCACACTGGAAGGGGTCAGTACGGCGCTCGTAAGCCACATGCAGGTTGAAGCAACAGAAGTGCAGCTCCAGTGCCCAGCCCATGTAGTGACCAGCATTAGGGCTGTGATAACATGCTGGGGTTATAAGTAGTGCAAATTCATTTCAGGATGAAGTGAGAAATGCCAACGCTAACATCACCAAACATCTGGACACCTCATTCTTTGCATCAGAGGAGAAGAAAAAGTTAAGGGAAACCATTCTTTATGTTTTTGAGAGGCATGGCGTACTGCAGCTCTGTACAGAGAACGTACTGTTTAGAAAGCTGATCTAGATGTTTCAATGTATAACTTTAGTGGGAAACCCGTCTTAGCAAACAAGGATTGTTAACTGAAGGAAAATGTTTTCCTGTATATTCTTGACTGTTCATAGAACTTGCTGGTGGATAAAGTAAAGAATCTTCATAATTTTTGTACTGTTATTCTCTCAATCTCCATATAAAGCTTCATGTTTGGATGTACACTGAAGGTTATGGTTTTTCCCTTAATGGGGAAAAAGGATAATGGGACGGGCATGGATAGGCATTGTCCATCCATCCATATTAGAATCAGGCTTGAATGTTAAGATTTTTAATGGTGCATAAGTGTTATACTTAAACATGTAGGACAAAAACTGCTAGTATAAAAACTTCTACTACTTAGGTGTTAGAGGTATAATAATTTAAGTCATGTCTGTACAAATTGTAGCTCTATGACTTTATCATCCCAAGCCAAATATGTTTTAAAAGAACTGCTACACAAGTTATTTAAAATCAAGTTGATGTACTTTGGATTTATTCAAATTGGCTGGCCAGAAACTTTTATAACTTATCTCAGCTACAACTCAGCTGAAAACAGATTCTAGGACAAAATTTTAATTTTAGTGGTTTCATTAAGCACTTTCCATTATCTAGTGCATGAAGAAAAGGGTGCAAATCCCATACTGGATGAGAGTGGACCAAAAAAAGGAAAAAAATTCTTAGAAATGGCCTAATTGTGATGTAAGCCATAGTAAGAAATGCGTTACGGGGGCTTTCAGAAACTCTTGTACTTGAAGAAAGACCATCATCTTTGAGATGGTGGAGGTGTCTTTTCCTTATATTGGAGCTATCAGAAGGAAGAAGGCAAGCAATCATGTCCTCTCTCCTCCTTGCATTGTTTGGATGCTAGTAGCGGTGAGCAGGGAGAACTTTCTATAGCCTTCTCCTGGGAACACATTCTTATTTTTTTCCTCCTATGTATTCTGTCTTCACTTTTTTATCCTGCTTCTCTCTGTCCAGAGCTCTGTGGCCTCTTTGCCTTCTACCTGTGTTTAGAGAAAGCGAAGCAAACAGGAGTGATAAAGGGAAAGACAGTTAGTTTTCCTTACAATCTACGCTGAATCCTGAAGGAGATCTGATGTCAGAACAGCTTGCCATTGCAGCTGTAAGCTGACACATTAAGGTCTGAGCAGGAGTCTGGCCTGGTGAAGGTCAGAGGCTAGTCCTGTGTTCGTTGTTCTCTCCCCATTTGATAGCTAGGTGGTGAAGAACAAGTGAGGGAATGAAGGGTGAGAGAAGCTAGCACATCTTAATGGCCCTTCACTGCAGGAAGGCAGTATTAAAATGAGTAAGTAGGATGTATGCAGAGCCCATGTTGCTCCCCAAGGCTGCAAGAGTTAAAAATCAGAATAGCTGGAAAGCAAGGTCATCAGAGAAGCTGATTGCAGAGCTGGAAAGAGCCCCCAGGATCTCTAACTTTCCCTATGTTTTCTTTGCTAAGAACTTCTGTAAGGAAGCTTATTAGAGGAAAAAAAGCTTAAAATCTCCTCAATGACAATAGCTGGCAGCTACAGAGAAACTTCAATTTTAGCATTTTAGGGATCATGCAAATAACTGTTTCAGTGAGAGAAAAGGGAATTAGTTGAAGTTTTTGCAAAATACCTCTTGAAGTGAAGATCACTAATGAATGATTTGAAATTATTGTCAGATCACCGGCCAGACATGAATTTGCTATCAAGCATTGATATTGCTGCCTGTTAACAGCAATCTAATTAGTAACAGTAGTTCTAGGCTTGATGTACGTCATCAGTCTATCCTAACAATTTTTCCGGAATTATCAGGTGCATATTCATCATTGCCAAACAGTTCATAAGTCTTTGAATCTAGAGTATTTTCTGAGCCTTTCCAAAAACTGACTCGAAAGAAAATCTGCATCTGTTTCCATTTATACCTCCGTTAAAATTAAGCAAGAAACGTGTGGTACCTCTTTATATTGATCTATGAAGCTACAGGTCAGATTCTTGTTAATGAAATATGAGAGAGGGAGCTGAAGTGCAAGTGAATGAGCAAGGTGCGATTATAATAGTTACATACTCATGGAATTACAGCTTTTAATTATTATTTAAAAAAAGAAAAAAAAAACCACCTTACCACCTACC
This sequence comes from Chauna torquata, assembly GCA_013399475.1. Taxonomy (NCBI): domain Eukaryota; kingdom Metazoa; phylum Chordata; class Aves; order Anseriformes; family Anhimidae; genus Chauna; species Chauna torquata. Next base: position 32,559 of record VXAL01013268.1, on the reverse strand, counting down.
CCCCCAAAATATCTTTGTTCCTGATTGCTGCTCTTCTGTAATGAAATAGCTGCTTATAAAAGGTATAAATCGTTTTTCATATGACTTCCAGGAAGAGTCAAGTTTGCAGGCTTATGAGTCTAGAGAATCATCTTGAACAGAGGTCGAGATATTCAGCTAAGATATGTAGCTTTAGTCTTCAGCAAGTTAATTTTTCTTCATTGAATAGCAATGGACCTGTGGGCTTGTTGACTTTCATGAGTGATGTACATGCTTCTACATATGGGACCTGGTCTGAGAAGCCCTGGGTGGTTAACTTGCCATTTAGAAAGATACACAGTCTATTCAATTTAGTAGTATCTAGTAAAGAATAATGGTAATTTAGCATACTTGAGCCAAAGTAATTACCTTTCACTGTTTACACAGCATGAAATTGAAGTCTACAATAATTTAGAAATATTGATTATTTCAGGCATCTGATGGTAAAAATGCTTCTTGAATACATTGTGCATACTGGAAGAAAGAGAAGTTCTTACACACCTATGTTGAGTAATTTGACTTCTTTTTAAACACAGTATCTACAGTACTGTGTAGTTCAAGACTGTCTAGCAGCTGCAGAGAAGTTGCCACTGAAATTCCTTGTACATGCTTTTCAGGTGCCATCAGTTTTTGTCTATGTTCTATGAATTTCTAATATGGAAAATATGCTTGTCCCCAAGATAGGCTTTTTTCCTGTTTTTTTATTTGAGTTTTCTCTTGTTTCTGTATCTTATTGAAAGAAATCAGTTTTGCATGGAGAACACCATTAATAATGAAATGCAGTCTGTGTGCTTTTTAAAAGTCTATTTCTTCCTTATAAATAAATGGTAATTTGTTTTAAAGCGTCATTGCACACAGTGTTCAGCTGGCTCTCATGCATTCGATTATTTTAAATAAATGTACCATAAATGGAACAAGTTCTTTCTAATTTGCAAATGATGTGCAACATTTTTCAAAAAAAAAAAAAAAGAGAGAGAGAAAAAAGAAAAACTGTAAAATTTGTTCTTAACTACATCTCATTAATGTGAAGCTGTTCAATGACCTGTAAAGATTAAAGAATTAGTGAATTGGTAAAATTATCAGAATGAAAAATCTGTATAATTTTGATTTTAATTTAAAAATCTGCTAAACAGTCTAGGGGCTTTAGAAAAGTATATTACTTTTTAATATTGGTTCCACAAATGTCCTAGTATCAGTGTTACAAATGGACTGAAATAAAGGCAACAAATAGTATGTTTAAATGTATAGTGTTACAACATTCTGTTTAAGCTTTTTTTTTTTTTTTTCCATTAAAACAACTGAAGACATTTAATTAAGTGACCAGTCTGCTAAGTGGAGCAAAAATTAATATACATAAATGAATTTATGTGTGGGCAATGATGCATAATTAAAAATATGCTTCGAATAAGGAGTTGAGGAGAAAGAAAACAGTTTAGCAAGAATCTTCTTTAAGACTATTGCCTCCTGAATTTTTAAAGTCAGACATGCATAGGATTTCCTTATTGGCAGCATTTGAACTAAACTGTATGACAAAATTGTCTTTAAAATACTGGAGACAGTATTTGGAGCAGAGATTGGTTCAAAGCTAGTCTTGACTAGAGAAATCTTCTTGCTCTCTTGCAACTATTATGTGTTACTCAGCTTGTTGAAAATGCTACCTTTAGGGTTGCTTGCTCTTTGCCAGACTTTTATGCAGAACTTGCTGAAGTTCTCCTTATGGCAAGATATGTCAAAACTGGAGTGCATGAAAAATGTATATGGAAAACAAGACGTGGAATATAAATATAAGTTTAAGGAATATTCCTTTGGCACAGGATGATTATATTGATTGATCATGTTATCTTAATTGTAGGCTACCTGCCTGGGATAGAATTTCACCCTTTATTGCTTTGTATTTGGAAGAAGCCAGCAAATAGGAGTGAACCTCCTTTCTTGAGTGAAATAAGGAGTCTCTTTATCTTTAGATCCTTGGATGTTTCATAGCAATCTAGATCTTCATTAGATATGCCTCTAATGGCCATAGTTCCATTCAAAGGCAGTTTCTCCTTATTTCCCTGCTGTGTGAACAAATGTCAGAACTATGAATGTAAAATTTTTAAGTGTTGCCAGTCTCACACTCCTGCTGAGGAGTATCTAAAGTATACAGCAATGTTTTGCCTGTATACTTGGGTTTTGTTTTTGTGATCATTTTTGTTTCGTGTCTGGTTTTGGCAGTGAGAAAGAAGCACCATCAGTGGTAAAATTCTGAGTTCACAGAAGCTAATGGCAAAACTCCCTTGACTTTACTGGGAGCCAGCATATTTTCTCTCAGTCATGAAATCTGTAATACTTACATGAGTATTGCCTTAAAAAAGTTCCATGCTTGTTGTGTTACAGATACCTGAAATTTCATTTGAACAGCTACTGCTGACTTTGGCCCTGTTTGTTATTCTTGCAGAGAAACAAAGTAGTAGGAAAATGCAGCATCAGACTCATCTGCCCACACCTGTTTGTGTCCCGGCGATGCTGCAACGCAAGGGAGAGCAGCACAGAAAGCCTCCCTGCATGGCAGCTCCCATGCCAAGAAATCAGCAGCTGACATTCTGGTGATGTTCAGGTTCAGCTAAACTCCCATCCCCACTGAAAAAAATAAACTCCTTTATCCCCTGTGGTATTTTATTGGCAAGTTTAGTTCAGTAATGAGAGGGCACTTTGGGGAGTACAAAAGCTAGAGTCCCTAGGGCCACGTATAAAGAACAGAACAGCAACAGTTCTTTACTATTTTTTACTAATAAACACATGTAACAGTAACTGCCATTACTTAATTACTGCAAAGCAGTTTTAAACAACTGGCTTAACACTGTATTAACACGACATAAAAACAACCGCACCAGGAGTATCACTCAGCATTATTGGATATGGCCCTATTGAAGCCAATGGCATGAAATTAATAGGTGCAGGGTTGGGCCCCTTAGGCCCCTGTTGGTCTAGGAATTCATTGCCTCATGCTCAGGTTTTCCATTGCCTTACAGCTCCAGCAGTCTTATTTTCATGAGCTTTAACAAGTGTTTCTATTTCTAAATACGTATGTGTAGTTTTTTTCATGATACCTATGGCATAAGAGAGCTTAATTTTTTTAACTAGTTTGTCTAGTTCAGGCTCCAGTTAACCCTGGGAGTGGGTAACTACAGAACAACTTCTGCCTTCAACACATAAAGCTATTACCAGAGGGTGGATTAGATCTCATGGCTTGTATTTTCAGATACATTTAAGCAGAGCCCTGTAACTGCTGAAAATTACCTTTTCTGTGTAGTTCTGTGCACTTCCAGGTAGTTTGAGTTTCTCTGTACCTGTGAGTTTTATTCAGTTGTTTTCTTCATCTACTAGCTCATTTTTGGAAGCAATCTGTGCATTCCGTGAATATCTTGTCTGTCAAGGTACTTGTTTCATGTGTAAGCAATGGAGACTAACTGAGCAGCCCCCTTTCCATTCCATCAGTGGCAATTTTTTGTCCTCAGTGCTGTTAATCACAGTGAAATGGGTAGTCCACAAGGTAAAGCAAACACGTAGAAGGTAGATCTTTTTCAACAGTGGATGCTGCTTTCAAGGGTGTATATGATGCAGGGGTAAAGAATAAGAAAGAAAAATTGGTAATATCTAGAAGGAGATGCTTTGAAGCAATTGAAATTCTGGAATTGAGCAGGAATCTGTGTTATTTGTCCAACTTGCAGCATTTTGGTGTTAAAAGACTAATTTTTTTTTTTCTGGCAGTCAAAAGCTTATGCAACTTGCCCTGATAAAAACTGCTTTATAATTTTTTGTCCTGTAATATTTTGAGCATTCTTCTGCTTTCATTTTCTTTCAGAATATTTTACTACAATGCTGCATGAAAGCCTTTCCTAATTACAGGCAAGGTTTGCAAATATTGTGCAGGGCAGTCTACTACCTGAACTGGTGATTTTGAAAAATTGCTTTGATAGCAAAGGCAAAGAAGTACATGTGAGTTAAGTCAGTTCAAGGTACAAGGAGACAGAGAAAAATGAAGTGCCACAAGGATCAGTTTTAGCACTAACTGAATTCACTTTATATCGTAATGATCAAGAAAAATATATGGCAGAAGGATTTAAGACGCCAAAGATACAAGCAAAGTCAAAGTAAAGAAAGAGGACCGTATAATTAGGAATGATTTAAATAAATTAGCTACCTAAATAGAAAGTAATTTATATTTCTGGATATTCAGCTGTATAAAGCTAGAGACAAATAAATATAAGAAACGCAGTACTGAGAAGTTGCACCTTGTTTTTGTGCTTGGAAGATAGAAAATACTGTGAAAGAGAAGTATTTGGAACATGATAAATACTTCCAGCAGGCTAATATTTAGAAACAGGAAAATTGTCCCCTGGTGCTGTTTGTGCTTCTTGATTTACAGATGAAAATTGTCCCTCGTCAGCTGTAAGCATTTACTTTCTTTGCTTCTCATCTATTTTGTAACAGCAGCTAGAACCTGCTGAAGCTTGAGCAAGAGAAAGCACAAGAATCACAAGAGCTAAATAATTTGCTTTCGAATTTCTTTAGAATTTTAGAAAATAACTCTTCTAATATATTTAGAACAAAGATTCCAGCCTCCTGCTCACCTTCCCTGTCCATACTTGCAAATTTTCCCGTGCTCTTTACAGAAGGAAGAGAACAACTAAAGCCACTTTGTGCAGTGTTTCTGTCTACCTAGTTTGGCCTGTAGATACTTTCTCACATGGAATTCTGGACACAGTTATTACTCAGGAGTATCAACTTCTGAAATCCAGCCAATGTCCCTCTTTTTCAAGAGCAAGATTGTCATTAGCAAAGAGTCTCCTTTTAGTCCCTCTGACAGGGAGTATCCCTACATTTAGGGATCTGACTCTCTTCTGACATAACACTTGAAGATTTTACCTGCTACTTTTTTTTTTCCCTCTCCCTAAATGTTCTCTTAAAAATGGTCAGTAACAAGTGCAGGTGAGAATGAACAGAATTATAAATAGCAGTCATGGTAGTACCAGGTAATGAAACATTCTTTTAGTGGAGAAACCAGAGATACTGTGCCTCTCTCGCATTGAACTCAGGATTTGATGGTAGTGGGGAAGAGTGAAAGCACTGACAGATCTCCAGCCTAAGGAAGGCATTACTGCAACTGCTTGATTAGCTGCTGTCCAGGTGTGGGTGTGAGTTCACACAGCACAGTTTCTGTTTAACTCTGCTTTTCTGTTGCAGTGAAGGAGTAGCACCTGTCAGTCTGGTCAGAGAGCAACCCTGACTGCATCTGCACTGCTTGTGTGAGGTACACTGTGTTCCCCATCTGGCTCATGCAACCGTTTTTTTGTGGAAAAGCAGGTTCCAACCTGTGGAAAGCAGGTTCTTAAGAGGGTGAGAAGGAGAAAGATCAGAAAACGTTTCTTGATCTAGGTGTTCAGATGCATATCTCAGTTCAGACATAGGCTATGCTTCTGCTTTGACCATGTCAAATAAGTCAGTTTAGTCACCCTGGAAATGATTACTCAAGTAGTTCTTTGACAAAGACAGTCTGATCTTTTTGTACCATATTATATATGTAGATCTTAAGAGAAAACTCTTCTGAAAATGTCTATATTAGTATTTAAAAGACCAATTGTTTTTTATCAGAATAGCTAGCTGGAGACTTGCCTTCTTTGTGGATTAGGGCACTTTGCCTGGTTTCAAGGTATCTACCAGCATCCAGTGCTTTCTGTTTGCATTGCCAGTTGAACAGACAAGATGTGTGCAGATACTACTCTATACTGGCTTTACCCATGGTCCTTTTGGACTTAAGTTTTTCTCTGCCTTTGTTGCATATAAAGCATTATAAAAGACTGAAAAAAAAAAAAAGGAGGTGGTGTTTTTTGCTCTTGGAATTTCGTAGCAAGTCCCCAGAAGTTTTTCTGGCCTGATGTCTGGATGAGGGAAGGAAAGGGAATTTCCATTTTCACAGATAGGTCAAAATCTGTGAAAAGAATAGTTAGAATCTCTGTGGAAAAGAACTTGGAAAATTACTCCCTCCTCACCTAATGTAACCCCACCTAAGCTGTCTTCACTGATGAGGGCTGATGCGCAGAGGTGAGCTTTTCATCCGTCACAAAGATTTGCCATTGTATTACTTTGTTGAAAAGTTAACATCAGATCTCAGTAATGAAAATTTCAAAGGGAATGACAGTTCTGTAAACCAATTTATATTGAAATTTCAGTATTGGTCTTCCAAAGCTGGCAAATAAAAACATTCTTAATTGTGAGAAATATTTGTGAATTTGAGATTTAGAAGCTAATTTTGCTTGTTTGCCATAACTTTCCAGTACAACAAAGCATCTGGAGGAGAATGAACGCTGATTGCTGACATTTTCAGTGCTTTTTCTTTTTGACCCTCCTTCTATCTCTTTGGGAATGACTGCTCCCAAAGGAAAAAAAATGTATAAAAAGAGAGAAGTCAGCTGTTCAGTAGTAGTAATCCAAACAAAATGGAAATAGTATGCAAAAGTTGGATCTTTGTTCTTTGCTTGCTCTCTTTCTCAGAGAGAGGAAATTTCCCTTTCTGCTCTTCAGTCCTTCACTTGCATGGAATACAAGGATGCTCACTTATTACTGAAGTTAAAATAATCTGTGCAAATTCAAAATTTTGCTATTGAGCCAATATAATCCCAAAATATGTTTAGTGTAAACATATTAGGTGTGAGGGGAATTATTTATTTCAGTTCTGTACTAGTAGGAAGAGATTGGTTTGGGGAATTCAGAACCAAAAGGAAAAAAACTCACTTTCACTTTTAATTCCACCTTGCTTTGCTTCAGCTCTATCTGTTGCTTCAACTGTATCTGTTCCCCTTGTAGTCACTTCCTTTAGAAGGGTGGAAATATGAGTGAGATCACAACCAATGCCAAACACAGATTTTTAATTTGCTAATATTTTCCTGCAACACCTCATCGTTTCTATTTCTTCATAACACCCCTACTGTGGGAAATAAGGTCACACAACACACTAGTACTTATTTCACAATACCACCTGATAAGGAACATTTTACTATTCTCACATCTCTACCCCTTTTTCTCCTTCTCTCCCTGCCCTCCTCCCTCCTACTCGGCCCCTGCTAATAGCTGGTCTAAATTTCCCAGATTAATCCAATGTGCAAGAAACAGCGATACAAACTTGAAAATTAAATATACACAAAAGCAGAGAGGCTACAGAATGGAAGATTCACATCCTACTTGGTTTGCTCTGTGACAGACAGACTTATAAACAGATACACAGCTTTGCCCATAGCCACTGTATTCCACAAACCCTTTGAAATATTTCAGTTTCATGTCTATGATAATTAAAGAGCAATGACCTTCTCATTAGCACCAAGAGGGCTGATGATGATTGTTCCCCATTTTTCTTAATGGATGCAAGCTACACGCATGATCTTAGAATATCAAAGCAATTCTCCAAGATATTTATTAGAGTCAAAATTATGAAAACACATAGCAAACCTTTAGTTTGAATTACAAGTGTTAATATATGCAGAACCAAATGAATAGCTCATCTTTCTTCCTCTCTTGTATCTTAAATTTTTCATTACAAATTTCCAGGGCTTCAAAGTAGTATCTCACAGTCGGTCCCCTTTTTTCTCTCTTGCATGACAAAGAGCTGTCAAAAATTGTTCCTGTGTTTGTTAGTATTTTTCTCTTTTTTCTCTCATCTAAATGTCAAACAACTTAGCTTAAATAAAGCACAGCATTCTTCATCTGGTGCTTCTCAAAAGAAAAACAACACCACAGAAGGCGTCTAAAAAGGCCCTAATTAATGTTTCTCATTGATTTTGTTTTAGTGTGATGTGTTTTATGAAAAAAATATGAATCCAGAAGGCGCTCTCATTAAAATCATTAGCGGCTCAATGTTAGCTGAAAACAGCTCATTCTTTGGTGCACTGTAGTACTTAAAAGCACGTTCACACACACAGCTTCTTATTTAACATCACAAGCTACTGTTAGATGGAAACTAGCATTAGTTTTGTCAGGTACTATTGAACTATGATGAGCACAATGTACAAAAGCTGTATCAAGGTGAATAATAAGAAAATACTGTCGCTGTAGTTTGCATATCTCTCTAGGCCCTCTTTCATGCTTAAAAACCTAAGAATGTAACTTTCTGTAATTGATTTCTGTGTTATCCATTTGAGAAACAGTAACAATCAAAAGAAAAGGCAAGAAGAGTCTGGGGCCTATTACAGCCAGTAAGGTGTAGAGACATTCTGTTTTTTAGGCAAACTCCTGGAAGCTTATTGCCAAGATTAACAGAGACATGTTGCTATTGCAGAACAGTGCTCACAGTTCCGTTTTGGTGCAACCGCACTAGTTGTGCGCTCTCCAGCAGTTAAAACAAGAAGAAGAAATTCTGTGTGTACCTTCTGGGGTAGAGAGGAGGGAAATGAAATGAGTAAAGAGGGTTTTTTTTTTTTTTTTTTCCCCAAATAGTTAAAAAAAAAAAGTTACAGATATTTTTTTTCTCTAATCTGGTGCAATCACTTTTATTTCTAATGAGCAAAATGCGCTTTCCAGAGCAAATGTGAGAAAGTCCATCCTAAATCTCTGTATAATGGGAACCATTTTCAGAGCAACACTGCTTTGTACTGAAATATGACTTTTGCAGACAGAATTATTTCCAGTGTAGGAAAGCCAGTTTAATGATTTAAATCTGCTGTGTTCAAGTAAAACTGACCATCTTCATAAATCAGGTGTTGCTTATCTAAGAATGTTTGAGCGAGTCAGACAAATTCTGTGAAGTTCCAGTAGAATAATGCAGTGGAAGAGGCTCAAATGTGCGAACACTTGCTATTGCCATAGTCTGAGAGAAGGCACTAGAAATTGCTTTGGGGTTTTTCAGATTTAGGATGCACAGAGCTGCAATTAAGCAGAACCACATTTTAGCATCAAACATGTGCATCTTATTTTAAAAAATAATGAAACAATAAGTACTGTTATTTTTTCTACTGTCTCCTTTGGATTTTTATAAAAGTCTTTATGAGCTGCAATAACACATCTTGTAATAATATCTTTGCATTATGGAACCATATTGACAAATAGGACTACTGAGGAGAAGTGTATAAGGGGAACAGAAATATCTGGATTAAACAGTATAGCTGTGTCAGCTGCTTAAGCGTTGTAACACAGTGAAATGACTGAATTTTCATAAATTTGTGCCTTGTCTTTTAATATGTCATTCATTATAAAACTTCACTGAAAACTGAATTGCTGATGGATGTGTACTAATATATGGTACACTCTGCCACAGAAGTCATATTTTTAGTAGAAGAGGTAATGTTTATTCTGGTCTGATCACCATTAATGGGGCTGTCAACAAAATTTTCGTAGGAAAATAATTACACTGCAAGTAAGGCCATTTAGATCTAGATATGAGTAGTAAACCTGTATTAATTTAGGATTCAGACTGTGTTAATGGTTTAATATTTTTTCTTTATAGAGAACACAATAGTGAGGTCATCTGTAATAAAGATGATAATATTGAACCTCAGTAGTTTTACTTGCTATATCTATAGGACATTTATGGCTGAAATATGGTTGAGAGAGCCTTAAAATGTTGTTTTATGGCAACCTCTATGCAGTGCTATAAAACACTTTCTGTTAATGATAAATAAACTATGGAAGATCTATGTCTTAGTAAAGGGCTGTGTTCTTCGCCTTATGAACAACCTGACTTTAGCAATGTTTAACTTATCATGGTTACGTGGGCTCCAATTTAACCCTTTTGCAAGTGGATGCAATTCCAATGGTGTTTGTGGATGTATACACAGACACAGTGCTGCTGAATTCAGCCTAAGAAGTACAGTACACGTAAAAGTTACTGTAATCATTCATTGACTTTTAAACGGATTACTATCTCAGGAATTGCCTCATTAAAAATTATGTAAAATTGTCCAGTATGGCTGCAAATAATTACTTGAGACACTTCTTACTAATGCTGTGTGAGGCTGTCATTGGTGCAGTACTGATTTCCTTAAGAGATCATGAATAAGAAACACAATTGGCTTTCATTCTTTGCTGAAATATTGATTGAATTTATTCATGCTAATGAAGTTGTAGAATATAATAGACATGGTACCATATTGAAAAAGATAAGGACAGGTTTTGTGTTAAAGCGTCTGCATATTACATTGACGTACGGGGATTTCAGGCTGAGAGTAAGCTCAGAAATCTAGTTCGACTGAAGTATACTTCACATCCTACTCTTGATCGTAGAACTGTGAAGCTGAAGTAATTCCATTAAATTCAGAATGAATTTAGGTCTTATGTAAATGAGATTTTTTCTAAGTTTACAATGTCTTAACTTTTTTTTTTTCCCCTGGAATATCTCAATTCCCCTATACTTATCCTGGGTGCTTACTGAGACTGTAGAAAACAATAATGCAAACACAAAATGCCTTGAGATCTCTCAGGTCTCAGTTGAAACTTGGACTGGGACATCAGGAGCCTCTCCTATGTTGTCACATTTCTCCTTCTTACATGTGTTCAGACAGACTATCCCCTTGCCAGTACACACTTTCTGGTGAAAGGGGCACGGTGGTCTTCATGTCAGTGTACTGCTGGATGGCTGGTCCCCATTTACTGCATGTATTTTTTTTTCAAGGATGTTTGGCTATGTAGCCCATGTCTTGGCAATCTCTGTATCCATTCAGTGGAAGTGGTGAGCTTCCTGATATCCTCTTTAGGGTGGGGAAATATTCTTTTGATCTTAAGGTCACAGTTTGAAGAGTACTGCTCTTATTTCACTGCTTGATTGCTCTCAGTAATGTTACTGCTACTTATTTATTTTACAGCTGAGCCTGTGGTCAAGTCCTTGTGCAGTTAGGCTATCCTCCAGGTAAAATCCTGTCCTTGTCTTTAAAAGTTTACAGTCTACAAATAACTAACGCAGCATAGAAGAAAAGGGAAAAGAGAGAGAGAAAAAAAGATGGAGAATTGCTACAGATCACACAGGCAATCCGAGCAGAGCCCTCCGCTAGCCCTTTTGTAAATAGTACTAAGTTATAGCACTGCCAAGTTTTCCCTAGGATGTGAGGAAGTGTTCCTTTTATGACTATTACTAATATTTGCTACAGAAATAGAATGCTGCTTGGTTGCACAAGCTGCTTCTTGCTATGGAAAAAGCTTCAGGTACATGGATTGTGACTGATAATTGTCTCAAATACTTTGGGTGAGCCAAGAATTCATTGCCTCTGGGGAGGTGAAAGATTTAACTTTAAGAGGTTCCTGGCTCGTGTGGGTGTAACCCAGTATATTTCTTTCCTTCTGCACATATATCTGCATGCTGTATGTGGTTACTGTCAAAGAGCTGTGTACTCTGACAGCAGCCAGAATATGTTTTTTATCTCTTTCGACTTAAAGAGCTTTACTCTGATGTGCAATCATTAGCCTTTCTTCAATAACTGATAGATAATGCTTTTGCAGCTGTAATTTGCTACAGCTGCATGAGAAAGCTGACTGATGGACAGAGAGGAACCAGAATGATGAAGTTTGGCTCCACATCTAAACTTCACCAGTGCTCGGAGGTTGCTCATGTGTAAGGTTTATATGCAGGATTCCCTCTACTGATAGTGTTACACTGGTTGCATTAATAACTGTTAGCTCCTTTTGAATGTATTGGACTTTAGGAAAATGTTTTCCTACCTGTAAAAAAATCAATTCTCATTGCAACCAGCCCATGACTAAAACAGCTGAGTGACAATGTATGTATCTAAAATGGAAGGGAGAACACAGCTGTAGCGCTCTTTCTGGGTTATCTCAAATCATAATTAAAAGAAAGGATTTGCCAGATTAAGAAGCTGCTATGTGCCTTAATAAGTGGTTTGAATTCCTCCTGGAATAGATTTTACAGTTTTGTTCTTAATTCTAAATATTGTATTTTGTCAATATTCGGACACTGAAAACAATTTATCATAAAGCATCCACCTCAGGTGATAATCTGCATTTGTCTGATTTATATTTCTGAGTAAGTATTACCCATCTAAAAATAAATTTCTTTGCAAACCAAGGAATTTTCTAATTTTCTGCATTTTTATAATGTTCCTTTCCCTTTAATCACAGCAGTACAACATTTGATTTTTCCTTTCTTTTTCTGTCATATTTGCAACTTCAAAGATGTGTCCTGTATTGTGCAATTTTTCAGTATGTGTATAAACAGTGAACAGTGGGTAAAGGGAATGTATTAAGCAACATACTTCAAAATCATGGTTTTAATTAGCTAGGGACAGGATTTAGCAAGTCACAGCTTTTATTTAAACAGTCTTGACATAGCTCAAGATGGCAACAGCAAATTTAACACTTAAGGCCAAATTAACAAAAACAGATGTTTTCAGATTCTCTCTTCGGAGTGACACCGTTGCTTTAGATGATGCGGAGCAGTTGGAAGCTTTTGGAAATAATTGCTGGTAGCAAGTTTCAAGATTTAGCTGTGAGTTTTGTCCACAATATTCTATCCATACAAATGCCTTGACTCAGTTTATTTATCAATGTGAGAGACTTGACACATCAGTGTTATTTGGTGTTCAGATCTTTTACTGCAGACCCGATTAGTTTTTATGTAGTAGTTTATACTACTTTTAAAAACTTCACTATAATATTCTTTTGCACTCTGTGAAAATATCTGAAATGAGAGACTTTTTCCCTTTACATTTCAGAAAGCTTTTTTTTTTCCTTTTTTTTTTTTAAAGCTATGGGCCAAGAAGTACATTTTTAGCAGCATGTGTAGCTGTATAAACATACAGCTCCCATTAGTGCTAATTGGAGTTGCATATTCCACTTTGCTTCTCAAAGGGTAGAATACTTATGCCTAGCTGTTTAAAATAAAGTAGGAATGTTGGAAGCTGAAGACTAGAGCCAGAATTTGTGGTGCAGAGAAAAGCCTAAATGCTGAAGTAGTTTTAGAATAGGCTTATGTCTAGCATAACATAACCTTGTAGATTTCCATTTTCTGTGCACATGCTGCTTTACTTGCATCCATTTGCAGTGTTGTTCACTGCTTAAAGATATTGCTAGCTTGGATTACCTGCCCATGAAGAGATGTTCAGTGATGGGCTTTGCTCTTAAGTCTTTTGCTTTGTTATCTGTATCTTAACTATGATTTTACTTAACCCCTGAAAAAGTGTGGGGAAAAAAAACTTTGAAAGCTGTTGGTGGTTTCTACAAGATGCTTAAGGAGAAGTAACTATGTGCTAACCTAAGAATAACTCTTTAACTAAATGAGAACTCTTTATTGTCCAGAGATGTCTTCTATATCATAGATACTACCAGAAGCCTTTAAAGCTGTGTATGTTTAGGAAATACAGCTGTGGAGACTCCATTGTACTGCCATACTGACATTGTACACTCCTTGAATAAAGAGGAAGAGACAGACTATCATAAGCTGTTTCCATTAAGTAAGCATTGGAAGTTAAACACTGGAGGGAGAGGGGATATGGAAGTATCCCGAAGGAAAAAGACTTCAGCAGGAATTATCAGGAATCTAGTTTCAAAAGAATGTAATTCAAGTAATAAGTAACTGCATAATATGTAAGCATCCAGTTTACCACAGATAGTAAAATAATTACAGCAATTCTAGAATGTCATGGCTGAGAAACCCCATCTCATGTAAGAAGAAGGTAAGAACTCATGTTCTTTTGTGAATCCGGAAGGTTATCACCCAAATATCTGTAGTCCATTGATTAGTGCCTAAAGAGCTTCTATTTCGCTTCACTAAAAAATTGCATATGACTTTTTCTGTCTTCAGGATAGTCACAAATTGTCCGCAAGCAGGTTGTCACTGCTGCCCCATTCAGTTTCAGCCTCCTTTCGTGGGCAGGACCAGCAAGTCTGTTTAGTTTTCCACGGCTGTGGCATAGGCAAAAAAATAATAAAGCAAGGGCTGCATGGCTGCCCTTAAAAGTCAGCCTCTGTGGGCTGCATAGAACAGTCTCTGTTTATGGAACATGAATACAAGTGGATGAAATATTCATTTTAAAATGTGAAAAAATATTTGGTAAAAATGTACATCTTGCAGCTGTATTTCCTGTTAATGTCCAAGTCTGTGCAAACATGGATTTGTAAGATAGGTCTATTGTCTGTAGAAAAAAAAGATAATGTAACTATTGACTTTTTAAAATGATATTCAGGTCAGTGGGCTTCTTTTTACCCTTTACCGCAAGCCCAGTTCATGCACAGTTTGAATGTATGTACCTATGTTGTGCTTGGAGCTTGTGTACAACTTTGCCACATCATTTGTTCCAACTCCCTCTGATACGTATTTTTTGAGCTGTAAAAAGTTTTTACGTTTAGTCCCAGAGCTCTCCTGCTTCCTATGTTCTTTAGTACAAGTAATAGAGAGGCACAGTGCCCCAGAGAGATTATGATGAGTGGTTTTTCACTTTTCCTGTATCAAGACTGCAATAGCAACAGTCATTGTTTAATAGCATTTCTTTCCCCCAGCAAGCATCCCAAAAATAGATTTTTTTCGAGTGTTTTTGGTGGTAACACTTTTGAATTAACAATAGGAGTTGGAAAACCAGGGATGGAATGACCTTTCAGTATGTGACATGACATAGAAGAATGTGTAGATAGAAAGAGATAGAACTGTAAGATAACTGACAATATGTACTGCTTAGTAGTTTGGGCCAATAATTACAACGATCTGAGCTACATGCCATTTCTTCCTTTCCGTATCAGTAACGTGGCTCCTTAGTGCTCTAATGAAGTCAAGCACCTCCCCTTCTCTTCCCCGCCCCCCAATTGCTGTTCTTTCTACATTACTGTCTTGCTGCCAGCTATAGTGCTACCCCTCTGACAGTCTCTAGCATTAAAGGTTGATACTCATTGGAGGAAAAGAAATATGAAAATTACACTTATATTGCAAAGTAAACTTACATTTATATGTGTAGCCTAGCACTGTGACAGGGGTAGTTGTAAATGTAGCTCCTCTTCTCTAAGAGTCTTAGACCACAGTGGGGAGGAAGCTGCTCCATCTCAGGAACCGATCTAGCAGAGATTATCTTCTGCTTATTTTGATAGATTCCTGCATTCAGACCTTATGAGATAGACAAAGTATGGAAGGGTTTTTCCCAGGCAAAAGTCTCGTTTGTATTTTTGTTTTTTAACAAGTGAGAAGACTGATCAACAGCACCACCTGGTGACCCCTGCCCAGGACCCATACAGGTTGGTGGTCCGCCACAATCAGAAGGCACTTGCCGTAGTTAAAGCCATTCACATAAAACAGCACTCCAGCATTAGGTGACTCAAGAAGCAGGAAGAATCTCTAGTTTAAAGCTACTACAGTTTTTGACTGTAGATGTTGTCTTGGGTAATTTAGAACTTTAATGGTATGTAAGGATCAATATCCGGGAAATGAACAGTCACTCTAGTTTATTCTTTAATTGCTTGCCTGTGAGGTGCTTTTCAAATCTGGATAGCTACTTTTTGGTAAGGTGATACAGCAAGTTAAGGTACCTGCTAGGTATCTGAGCAGTGCATGTTTCTCTTCTTAAGCTTGAAAGAATTCCAAAATAATAGTTTTATACTCTAAATTCTCTAGCACTAGTAACTGTAATATATGTGTATGTATAAATATGCACATACACATACATACACATACATGCACGTATATGTGTAAAATCCCCCAAATACTACTCTTCCTTAACTTTCATTTGAAATTACTTTTGTCTGAAAACATGTTTGGATCTGTAGTTGGTTTTATTCGTGCTGAGAAGATTATTCCTGTCTCTTTGCAGATTCTTTTCTCTCTGCTGCTTTCTTATTTCAGCACCAAACCAAATATGTTGAAAATGCAAATATCCAAAAGCAAAGAACCAATTTGCTCAAGGATCCAGCATGATCTGCAAAGACAAACCGAGGATTTCGTGGGGAATAATGTGCAGCTAGGGAGACAGTGTCATTGAGTCTAGGACGTGAAAGGGATGAGGAGGAAATGAACTATCAACTGGAGCCCATGATTGCCTAAAAAAAATCTAAAACTCACACATGGAAAATAGGAGGAAAAGATTCTTCTGTTGGCATTGTGGTATTCTGTCAAGTGAACAGTGAGTGAATTGCTTTGGCTTAGATTTTGGACCCCATCTAATGTTTACTCTGCAGACAGCAATCCTGTTGGTCTTCTAAAAATAGTTCATTCAGATTACAAATATGCACCAGCCCTGAAGAACATACGCCTTCAAGATGCTGAAGAAATGATGAAGTGCCTATGCAATATGATTTTTTTTTCCATAATTGGCTCTCTGCTAAAGTTTTAACTAATGCTTGGTGAGGTTTTGAGAGCTGACACATGGTTTCAATCTGATTTCTCCCTCCTCTTTGCCCATCAGCCACCTGTATAAGCCACTGTTAGTCCTCATTCAGAGGCCTGCAGGAGGGAGCTTCCTTATTTTGCCCTCCCTATGACGTTCCTTCTTTTCCATTTACTGTTTGTTTTTTTGAAGCGTGTAGTTTGTTTTCTGGTAGAGTTTGGAGGTCTCAGCTATCTTTGCTGTGCTGGTGTACCTACACGGAAACAAAAAACAGGAGGAAAAAAAAAAAAAACCCGCAATCTTTGCCTTGAAGACGATGTGATTGAAGATGCATTTTTCATTCACTGAACTGTTATGTAAAACAGAGAAAGGGATCTGACAGTTTTAGTTGCCTGTTGAAGGCCAGGCATAAGCAATGACTTTGTTTTTCTTTGCCATAACTAAAGACCTATGCTATTATTATGCAATTTATGGATTGTGTAAGTGCTGATGCTGAAGTACATTTCACCAAGACTGTCTCAAGTTTGATGGTTTCTTTAGTGTGTGTTAGGTTGTAGCTTTTCTTTGGCTTCTTGCTGTCTTCTCTCTTGAGGAAAATAAGTATTCCAAATGTTCCAAATTGGTGTTTGGTTTCAGGCTTTACTTGAATTTTTCCCTTTTAATAAGAAACATTTTTCTTCCTATGTACACTTGCTGTGATGGTTATACACATTGTGTTACAAGGTAGGCTGAAGGTGCTGCCAATGCGAAGCTGATTAGTCTGAGATACTGTATAATGAAAGGCACCGTAATCAGTTGTCGGCTATGGTCAGGAGCTGTATGCTTGTAGTGGTGTGCTACCTATCTGTGTCACTTGCAACTATGCTTTGGTGGAAAGGGAAGGTTCCTGGGGTCTGCTGAACAGAAAACAGAAATTCAGAGGTTGTAAGAGGCCTAATAGAGAGACAAAGAAACACAAAGTGTAGAAGTAGCTGTGCAGGCTAGCTTGCAATGGATTGTTAAAGAAATAATTTTTGTCACTCTAGTGTATTAAATTACTTTGTCGTTAATGTAATAAGTGCAGTGAGACTGCACTTTCCTCCACGGATCTTACATACTGCTGTTTTTTCTTTATTATTCTCTGCCACTAAACTCTTCTACAGAAAGCTGTTCAAGTCAGGTCAGGCACTTACTAGCCCTCAGATTCTGAAATGCTTTTTTCTCTTCCTGTGCTTATGCTGCATGTCACTGTGATCACAGCTGCCTTTTGTTATCACAGTTAACCTGCCCTCTGCTGAAAGGCAACTGAATTATAAGGGCTGTCTGTGCACAGCTACAAGACCCAACAGGTAAGGCAGATGCTCCTCAGGCTAATTTAAGTATCCTGTTTTGAAGGATTTGAATAATGATTCTGCATTGGCATTAGCTGTTGGATGGCGGCACTTTGCCTGCTTTGATTAATTACTGAAGTCAGTTGTGAGGGAAAAGGGTACATGGTGCTTCAGCTCTGGCTTTAAAATGTGAATGTTGCCAATATGGCAATATAAATGCCTATGTGATGATTGAATTGCTTGATTCTGTTTAAAATCCAGCCCACACATTCCCGACTGTTTTGAAGTTGTAACGTGGAAGTGACTCTCAGTGGTTCTGAAAGTTTCTCCCAAATTGTGATAAAGTCAAAAGCTGAGGCATTATTCTCTACTCGGTGTTTCTTTCATGTCAGCAGTAACTATTTCAGAAAGTTAGATGTACTCTGCTTTTTATTTTTCATGAAGCACTCTGTCTGCTTCTGACTGAGGCTAGCAAAACTTCTTGACAAAGCTGCCGTAATGTGATAGAACTAAAAGGATGAAAAATCAGAACAAGTGTATTCAATTACAAAATGATCTCTCCTGTGATTATTCCCTATATGGTCTAAAGAACCTGTCTGTTAGCAAAGTTTTCTGAGTCAGCTTGTACCTTTGTTCAGTCTTTGCTGTACCAGGGCTAAAAAATGGTAATGGTTGGTGATAAAATACATGATATGTGGTGTAACATTTGGGGCACTAGGAACAAAGAACTGAATCTGCAATCTTACTTTAGCACCATAGTCCTCACTACTAATAAGCAGAAGTTAATCCTCTCAGAAATGTTGTGGATTGGGCCCAGTGAGACCAGTACATTATTTCCCGTAAGCAATGTAACACTACTCAATAACCTTTCGCTGCTGCTTCTCCCTAAATTTTACAAGGTTGTAATTACAAGGTTGCAATTCATTCAGGATTGCTTCTGAACCAGTTCCTGTGCTGCAGGACTAAAACATGACACAGACAGGTATTTTACCTGAATAAGGAAAGTAGGATTTGGTCCCCTAGAAATATTTGACTCTCCAGAAATAGGAAAGAAATGTAATAATTAACCTGGGGAAACATAAGCTTGTACTGCTGGAGAACTTGTTGGATGCATAAGCTGTTCCTCTGTTTTATACTCTATTGTAAGAAAAAAAAAAAAATTGGGAAAACATCAAACCGTAATTAGAATGGCAGGAGAGAGTTTATACGAATTATTCACAAAAACAAGATAGATAAGTAGTTATTGATTAAAAATATGCATGCTTAACAACAATTTATAAATCCAGAACTCAAAATATAATGTTTGTTTTACTGCTTTTAATTATTTAACATGCAGTGACATTTCTGTTTTGCCAACAGCAGCACAATAGGTCCCTAATGAACTGCAGTAAGTTACTAATAATTAAACCATCAGGCAGAAGTAAGGGGTGCAGCTTGTTATTAGATTAGCATTCTTAAATAATCATTCTTTTGTTTTCTAAAGAAAACTCTTTCTGAGAGTCTTCTGCCCTGCCCCAACCCAACTAGGCATCAGCCGTCTTGAAAGAGCTAAATTCATTCATGGCTGGCACTTGCAGAATCTCTAAAATAAAAAAAACCTGAAGTTATTCATAGGACTATGATGAAAGTTTGGTATCTGTGCTTCAAACTCTAGCCCAAGAAAACAAATGAAAATTGCTTGCTTGCAGAGAACATTGGTGAAGCTTTTTCCTTGCTCTAGTTAACTTTTACGGTGTGATTTTTCATCATTTTAAGAAAAAAAAGGCTTGGAGTGCAATAAAAAGTTGGTTTACCTGGTTTCTTGAAGGGCAGTATCAGAAGGCACTGGACTTATTGAAGGATGCTCTCCATCAGGCAGCAAAATATATTAGGTTGTGTAAACAATGGGTTGGAGATGAATTAAAAAAACCTAGTCTGATATCTTCAAGTAAAATCTGTTATTTTTTTTTCTAAAATAAATATTCAGTTCTACTTGCATGGTAGCTTCAAAAGGAAGTGGAAGAAATAAACAGGGTGTTGAAAGGGAAAACAAGAATAATTGGGGTTATGAAACAGGAATAATACGAAGAGAGATTGAAAATTCCAAGCCTTTTTATTTCAGTGTAGAATGAATAAGAAGAAATATGATAAAGGGATCAAAACTAACGACTAGTGTGGAGAAGGTAGATCAGGGACACTATTCACCCTTTCTCTTAACACCAAAACAAGAAAATATACAACTGAATGAAAAGGAGGCAAATTCAAAACCGATAAAAATAAATACTTTCACTTGGTTGCCTTGCAGAATTACTTTTCAAAAGATGTTACTGAATTACAGAATTAAGAAACCTTAAAAAAAAAAATCTGCTAATTTTGAGAAATATTTAAAACATGCAGGTTATATCACCTCCAAAATTTGTGTTTTCACTAAAAGTTCATCTAGCTATTGGCAAAAACTTCCTTTTGAGTCAGATTACTCAATAACCAGGCTTCAATGGAAAGCACACGGGTCTGGCCTGTGTCAGAGACTAGTTAAGGGAATAGATGGGACACTGCACTTCTTGCATCCAAGGTATCTTTGATACCTTTCGCCCCCTTGTTCATGTTGGAAAATTCATAGGAGCCTGAACTGACCAGTTAGTTATGAACTGCTCATCCAGAAAAGCTGTGATGTGGAAGTGGCAGGTGAGGGTAGGTATCTGAGGAATGGACCGTCCTTGTTGGTAGGTAGAAGTTGTAATGGAGAGACTACAGCATAAAAACTGTGGCAATGAAGTTACCTAGTACGTTTTATAGACAGGCTCCTGTATTGCTGAGAAACTTTCATAGCTGAGCAGAATAAGGTCTCATTTGTATCTAAAATTAATTCAGTAACTGTTGCTGAGAAGCTAATGCAGCAGCAAAAATATGAGTTGAAGGGAAGAGCCTACTTAGAGTTTTGGAGACGACTTTTGGCTTTTTTTTTTTTTTTTTGGAGTCACTGAATTTTACCTCCCCTGTAAAAAATTAATATTGCTTTTTTGTCTTTTTTT
>VXAL01013267.1:0-57547 GCA_013399475.1 Chauna torquata | reverse complement strand
TCTTCCCAGCAGATATTGGGGTAAAGTCCCCCGTAAGAACCAGGGCCTGCGAACCTGAGGCTACTTGCAGCTGCCTGTAGAAGGCCTCATCCACTTCCTCTTCCTGATCACGTGGCCTGTAGTAAACACCCATCACAGTGTCACCACTGTTGGCCTGCCCTTTAATCCTCACCCATAGGCTCTCGACTCGCACTTCGTCCTCCCCTAGGCAGAGCTCCATACATTCCAGTTGCTCACTCATATAAAGAGCAACTCCACCACCTCACCTTCATGGCCTGTCCTTCCTAAAAAGCACAAAGCCGTCCATGGCCACATACTAGTCATGAGAGCTGTCCCACCATGTCTCAGTAATTGCGATGAGATTGTGGCCCTGCAACTGCACACGTCTCCAGTTCCCCTTGTTTATTCTCCATGCCGTGTGCATTTGCATAGAGGTGTTTGTGTTGGGCTCCCCATGCATCTGTCTTTCTAGCTGGGGCGGTTGCAACTTGTCTATGTGCGTCTTCAGTAGCTCTCCTGTTAGGCTGTGTTCCCACTCCAGGCTCTGGGCTCTGGTCATCCTGTGCTGGCTCTGGCGAAGTATGGGTCTCTGCAGTTAAAAGGTAGAAAAGGAAATGCCTCAATCAGAATAAGCAAAGGTAAATTTGTTTGTTTGCCTTCCATATGTAAAATTCCTTTCTGTATGTAAAAAACACAGCAAAGTCCTCAACATTGGTCCTATGCATATTAAAGGCCAAAGGAAAATGCTTTGTATAAGGCCTATGTAGCATTCTAGCTTTAGGTGTAGACAAGATTCTCCTTTACACAACTGAAAATATCCTGTCCTCTCAGGGAGCTCTGAAAATAGGATTTCTTTTGATGGCCAAAAAGAAGGGAATCACTTTTGAAACAGTTGGAAGTTTATTCCTTTTTCCTGGAGCTAAGATCTCCCCTTTGGCTGCTCTAAGATACTTTTTGTTTTAGAGAGTCTGACTCATCAAGTCAAACAAACAAATATTTTGTATGTTTAACCTGCTTCACACATTCTTTGCTGGTTTGCTGCTTTGCTTTTCTATGTTATCCAGAAAGTTAACCAGCAGGATTATTTATATTCACATTGTGATTCCTGAATAAAAATGTTGACTTGTATTTTCTGCTGCACCAATCCCACTAAAAATATTACATTTGCTCTTAATTTTCCTTTGCTGCCTACTTTTGGGGTTTTGTTGAGATTTATTCAGCTACTTAAGACATCTGTAATTATTATTTAGTTGTTTCTGTGGTGACAATTTTTAATCCAAATGTCATGTGGTATATAGTCAAAGACCTGTATAAGTATGTCATATCAACTTTGTTTCTTCATGTTTATCAACTGAAATTATAATCTTGTCAAAATATGAAAACAAATTTGTTTGGAAAGACCTCCTTTCTAGAAATTTTGTTGGCCAATATTTAAGAATGTATCTATCTTTTACCTGTCTATTGATGCATTGTGCACCAAATTTATTTTTCCTCATAATATATTGGGTAAGATGACTAAGGTGGCAATCAGACCACAATGAGGATGTAATAACTACTTTGTTTTTCCTTAATTGCTTGCTCTTGATTATAGATATGTACAAGGACTATACCCTTAATCCATCTGCAGTTTAGCAGTACTCAGTGGCAAAGCTTCAGATATAATAAATATTGTGTTAATTGTATTTCCATTTAAAGTTTATCTGCACTATGTTTCCTTCTCTGAAAGGAAAGAACTAGATAAATATAGCTGTTAGGATGAGCCAAAGCAAAAATGAAATGGCAATAAAGTATTAAGAACTAGAATACCAGGAATCTTTAAACAACAACAAAAACAAAAACAAACAAACAAACAAAAACAAAAGCAAACCAAACTCATAATTAAAAAGTACTTACAGAGGAACACTCACGTGGCTTGTTTCAAGGAAGCTGTTTTATTACTAGAGACCGAGACCAAAATGGATTCTAAACTATTAAAATTTCTGATTTTTTTTTTTTTTATCTTTCCTCAGACTGTTCCATAAAGGAAAGCATAAGACAAAAAGGAGAATTCAGAGAAAGAAATAATTTTGCATTTGGGGAAATCAGGATGAGTTATGTTTTTAGTGTGACTTACATAATTTAAAAATTCTGTAAACTTTGACATTCAGCATTTAGGTGTAGCCTGATCAGATTGCTGTCAATAGGACTACGTTTCACCTGCCATCCTATCCATTCAATCATTACCTGGCCCATGTAAACAGCACAAGATTTTTGCAAAATACTTTTTAGCCTTCTCCAGTTCTCATCGTCATTGGGTGTAATGTTCTTTTACTGGAAGTGGTCTTTCTAACAAAAGTACTTTTTTCTATTTCAATGTTATCATCTTAATTTGATAAGAAAAACCAGATATGATTCATGATATAGTCATTAAATTATAGTACAATAATAATTAAAAATATATATACTCCTCTTAGTCATATTTTCTCAGAACCTTGACCAAAAGACCATTGGGGCAGCTTTCTGACAGGCAATATGTATGTCAGAGCCTTCACACAAGTTTCCAAATGGAAACTATAAAGCTGCTAATAACTGACTGGCTAGGTAGCAGCTTTGCTGGAAATGACCTACTGTCCACCAGTAGACTGCTACTGGTCTAAACAGTCAGCTAAACCTGACAGCAAGCTAAACCTGACTCAGCAGTGCATTTTGGCAGCAATGAAAGCTAACAGCGCTCTGCATTCTATTAACAGCAGTATCCTCCATAGATCAATCAAAGTGATTATTCCTTTTCATTCAGCATTTATTAGATGATATCTGGAATACCATATACAGTGTTTGGAGCCCATTTCTTTCCTACGTAAGCATATCTTAACATACAAGCTGAATGAGATTCAAATAGCCTTGTATTAAACAGGCAGCCAGAAATGCAATCAAGATTTAGTGGTCATGAAAAGGGGCTATGGTAAATGAACAAATTCAGCAAACCTTGAAGAACATTATACTCTGATGTTATGGTATGTGAGCCTGACAGACGGATAGAATGACGTGCAGAGTTCTTGGTGATGTGCCAGTGTACCACGAGGTCACAGACAGGGGACATTGTTTGCATATAAAAACAGGAGAGGGAAGTAATACGAGTGTTTTATGTTTTGGTCACATATTTTGTGTATTAGTAAGCATAATGATAGACTGTGCAGACAGTCCTTGTGTCTAGTGTTATTTCATGGCATGCCTTTTATCTGCTCCTTTGATTACAAAAATAGTATTTCACAATATATAAATACAAATTTCCTAAATAAATATCCTGCAGGCCATATGAAGTGTCTCAAGATGGAGATGATATAGTTAGTGTATGAACTACATGCAAGGTTGAGCAATAGCTTCCAAAATTTGGGCATTTTGTATGGTCTAATAATAAATTGCTTTTCTTGTTGAAAATTCAGATACCATTATTTTGTGATGATTAAGGTTTTTTTTGCAGTTTCAGATAGTTCTCTGTAGCCACAATGCTTTTTTGCTATGGAAGTAGCTGAAAAGTCAAAATATTTTTTTTTTCCCCAAGAAAAGTGGTTTGCTTTTTCTTTTATGCTAATATTTTATTTTTATTTCAAGTATTTGTATTTTTATCTGATGTGTGTGACTATGTTCAAATTCACACTAGATCACAAGATATTATTAGCTTTATGTGTATTTGGGAAATTCATCGTACATTTGCAAAAGGCTAGGATCCCTTCACAAAAATATAAAGACAAGTAAGGACAGTATAACACATACTCTTACAGATATGACGTGTCCAAAAGTATAAGCATGTTATTGGTGGAATTGCAGTGCAACAAAGTTTGTCATCTCTCTGAAAAAATGTATGAAGCCAAGTGTCCAATTAATTTTGTATGTTTTCTCAAATTTGTGTACTAAATGAGACAGATAAACTGTATAGATGAATACGAGAGTAAACATTCTCTCATTAATCTTAGATATAGTAATCTATTGTGACAATAATAATTTATTACAATTTATCTGACAAGAGAGGAATGCAGCAATATGTGGTAACTACCAACATTTGTCAGTGCAAAGTAAACTCTTCAGTAAGTTTTGCTAAAAACAGAGCACTTGCAACAGTTCCCCAAGCATTAAATGTTTCTGAGAGGCAATATAGTATTTCCAGTCTTCTAACTTTGCAGTTTTATACTGTGTATGTACCCAAGTCCTGATTACCATGGGTGGTGAAACTGTTTAACCTGTCTCACCATACTGCAGACAGTGTAAGCTGTGTTACTCTGCAAGCTTGTGTCTGTGTAGGGAGGCCAGGGCTGTGGAGGCCGGGACACCAGGGTCCTGGTGCTGGGCCTGGAGAGGCCAGGGAGGCCACAGAGGGTAAGGGGGAGAGAGGCGGGGGCTGGGAGAACCTTCCAGTAAGTGTGACTGCCTGCCTGGGGCTGCTGCAGCTGCTGGCCCCTGTTCCCCTCACCCCGCAACAGCTCCTCAGGTCTTAGCTGACCTCAAGGATGAGATGGTGAGGAGGCAAGGGCTCACCTCCAACATTCTGGCAGTGCTGGGGAGGGACAGGCTGTGGAGCCAGAAAGGTGGCTACATGGAAAGACCCCCATCCTGCAAAGAGACGAGGTTTCTGCTGACCAACCAGAGGGATAAATCTGTGTGGAAAACTTCTCAGTTTAATCTGTCTCACCTAGCTTTCCTGGAGCAATATTGTTCTAGTTTAGAATTTTGGCAGCTGATACCTAGCTGTAAAAATTCAGAGGCTTCAGTGTCTTTGGCATATGGGGAGGGGGAAGCCCACCTCACAGCAGAGCACTGGTTGTGTCTGTGTTGCCTCTTGATGCACACAGACAAGCCTGCACACACCATGAGGTTTTTGCCCTATCATATAGACTCTGTCCAAAGGTGAGAGCTGTAAGATAGAGTTCCCGTCTGCTCGCATGCAGAGGAGGGACATACAGGGGAAAAAAAAAAACACCACCACCACCACCACCACCAAAAACCACAGAAAATTTAAGATACTAGAAAAATGCTTTTTCTTAGCACAGATAGTTTATAACTCAGTTGCGTTTCTCTGTTTCTGAGACAAATAATTGTCTTATAAAGTCTGACACCAATTTACTGTGGTTAGCTGAATTAAGACATTTTGTAAAATGAAGGTACATTTGAGAGGTACATTAAAGTAGTATTAGAATTTAGAAGACAAATGACATCAGCATTCTGACTAGACTCTTGAAGAGAATGAAGAAGCAAGTTTCCTGGTTATTTTGTGAGACCAGTGAAGTCAGTTTAAATGTAAACATTAAGAAGGGATTAATTAAATCTATTATTAATAGCAAAATTAAAAGGGAAGATTTTGTCTCTAAGGAAAGTTTTAAGGCATTGACAATGGTCAGAAGTACTATGAACAAGCTAACAAGCTAAGACCCACAGAAGGAATAAACAGTATGGGCCTATCCTGGTTTTGTCTAGGATAGAGTTAATTTTCTTCATAGGATCTGGTAGGGTGCTGTGTTTTGAATTTTGGATGAAAATAGTTGTGATAACACACCAATGTTTTGGTTGTTGCTGAACAGTGCTTACACAGAGTCAAGGATTTTTCTGCTTCTCATGCTGTCCTGTCAATGAGTATGCTGGGTGTGCACAAGAAGTTGGAATGGGACACATCCATGACAGCTGACCCCAACTGACCAAAGGGACCAAACTGACCATACCCTATGACTTCATGCTCAACAATAAAAGCTGGGGGGAAAGAAGTAGGAGGGGAGGATGTTGGAGCAATGGCATTTGTCTTCTCCAGAAACTGTTAAGTGTGATGAGTCCTGCTTTCCTGGAAGTGGCTGAACATCTGCCTGCCAATAGGAAGTAGTGAATGAATTGCTTATTTTGCTTTGCTTGCATGCACAGCTTTTGCTTTACCTATTAACTAGTCTTTATCCCAATGCACAAGTTTTCTCACTTTTACCTTTCTAATTATTTTCCCCATCCTACTGTGGGGTAAGCGGCTGTGTTCTGCTTAGCTGCTTACTGGAGTTAAGCCACAATGGGCCCCGAATTTTGTGGTGGTCTTTCAGGCATATGCACTCCATAGCCCACATGCATGGGTCTGATAGATGAAGTGGAGCAGCCTACTGAAACAGAGCACAATTCCCTCTCTGCCAGATTCCTGCTTTCCATACCAAAGCAATCCTTTTCTCACCAGCTGCAGTCAGGAGGTAGCAAAGATGTCAGACCATCAGGATGCTGTGTGGAGTGCTGCCTACCCCTCTGGCTTCTTAGTGTAGACAGAACTGTAGATTCCAAAGACACAATAAGAGGTCACATCCATTTTCTCAAGCCATCTTCACGTGTAAACCATAAGATCATTCTTAAAAATGGTACCTAATTTTGTTCTAAGGAGTCATAGTTTCTACCTACTATTTTAGTCCTTCTAGAGTATTTCTTGCTCACAGCTAGGAAGATGTGTATTATTTCAAGTTTGAATTGATCTTAACTCAATTTATAGGTCTTTATTTTTTGACCAACCTTTGAAAAAAACTATTTAACTCTAAACAGCACAGAAAAAAAAATAGCTCTTTATCAATTCACCACTTTTGTAATGATCTAAATTTTGTGGGGTGGAATAGGAATACTGAATACTGAAAATTTCTGAGATTGACTGTGCTGTTCAGAACATTAGTCCAGTTTTGTTGGATAAAATTGGATAAATAATAAAATGGTGGGTATTTTGTCTAAGTGGATCTCTAAATCCTTCATGTTTGTCTTTGATGACTAATGAGAACTGCAGTGAAATAAGACTGTTGAAACTGTACCCACCACAATGAGTGAACAGGAGACCTGGCTACTACTGACACAGAAAAGGCTGAGGTACTCAACAACTTTTTGCCTCAGTTTTCACAGGCAAGTGACAGAAGTGACACTGCCCAAGTCTCAGAAGACAATGGAAGGGACTGGGAGAATGAAGAACCACCCAGTGTAGGAGAGGATCAAGTACAAGACCATCTAAGAAACCTGGATGTGCACAAGTCCAAGGAACCTGATGAGATGCACCCAAGGGTCCTGAACAAACTGGCAGATGAATTTGCTAAGCCACCATCCGTCATATATGAGAGGTTGTGGCAGCCCAGTGAAGTTCCCAGTAATTGGAAAAGGGGAAACATAACCTCCATTTTTAAAAAAGGAAAAAAGGAATACCTGGGGAACTACAGGCCAGTCAGTATCACTTTTGTGCCCAGAAAGATCATGGGGCAGATCCTCCTGGAAACTATGATAAGGCAAACAGAAAACAGAGGTGATTGGTGACAGCCAGCATGACTTCACTAAGGGCAAATCATGCCTGTCAAATTTGTTGGCCTTCTACGACAGGGTTACAGCATTGTTGGATGAGGGAAGAGCAACTGATGTCATCTGCATGGACTTGTGCAAAGCATTTGACACTGTCCCACATGACATCCTTATCTCCAAATTGGAGAGACATGGATTTCTCAGATGGATTACTTGGTGGATAAGGAATTCATCAGATGGCCACATTCAGAGAGTTGCAGTCAATGGTTTGATGTCTGGGTGGAGACCAGTGGTGAGTGGTGTCCCCTCAGGAGTCTGTATTGGGATTGGTACTATTTAGAATCTTTGTCAGCGACATGGACAGTGGGATTGAGTGCACCCTCAGCAAGTTTGCATATGACATCAAGCTGAGTGGTGCAGTTGACATGCTGGCGAGAATGGATGCCATCCAGAGGGTCTGTGACAGTCTTGAGAGGTGGGCCCATGTGAGCAACATGCAGTTCAACAAGGCCAAGTGCAAGGCCTGCACCTGGGTCAGGGCTATCCCAAACCCAGGCTGGGCGATAAATATAGACTGGGTGATGACAGTGTTGAGAGCAGCCCTGTGGAGAAGCACTTGGATATACTGGTGGATGAAAAGCTCAACATAAGTCAGCAATGTGCATTTGCAGCCCAGCAAACCAGCTGTGCCCTGGGCTGCATCAAAAGAAGCGTGCCCAGCAGGTGATTCTCCCTCTTTACTCTGCTTTCTTGAGACCCCACCTAGAACTCTGCATTCAGCTCTAGGGTCCCCGCATAAGAAAGACATGGACTCATCGGAGCAAGTCCAGAGGAGGGCCATGAAGATGATCAGAGGGCTGGGGCACCTCTCCTACAAAGATAGGCCAAGAAAGTTGGGGTTGTTTAGGCTAGAGAAGAGAATGCTCTCGGGAGACCTTATACGGGCCTAAAGGAAGCCTATAGGAAAGATTGGGAGGGATTCTTTATCTGGGAGTGTAGCAGTAAGGTAAGTGCTACTGGCTTTAAACTAAAAGAGGGTAGATTTAGATTACACATTAGGAAGGCATTCTTTACTATGAGGGTGGTAAGGCACTGGAACAGGCTGCCCAGAAGAAGTTGTGGATGCCCCATCCCTGGAGGTGTTCTAGGCCAGGTTGGATGGGGCTTTGAGCAGCTTCCACCTGATCTGGTGGAAGGTATCCCTGCCCATGGCAGGGAGGGGGTGGAACTAGGTTGTTTTTAAGATCCCTTCCAACCCAAACCATTCTATGATTCTATGTTTTGACTACTTAAAAAAAATTCCCTCATGTTTTAACAGTGAGTGCATACCTGTCAGCATGCATATAATGCTTTCCATTTTGAATTACTCTCAAAATACACTCAAAATGAAGAAACAATAATCTTAATTGTGACACGTTTGGGAACCAAGGTGTGTTGTTTCATATATTAACTAACATTGAAATAGTAACTTCTTAACTTTTTTTGGTGATAATTAATATAAGCTAATATAGTAAGTAAATATAGAGCTCATCATTTTAACAGGATTCAGTATCATGGGTGGTTGCTATGGAAACTGGTATATTTACAGAGCAAATTAATATCTTCAAACAGATTGAGTTGCAACTTTGTTATCTTTGTTTACCTGCCTGGACACAAAGTATGCAGAGGCATCTAGTTGCTGGAGAACATGCCACTAATTAATAACATTAATTGATCATATAGGAGCACTGAAGATGAAAGATAGGAAGACATGAATTCATGCAGTTTGGGTGAGCAATTTCTATTTATACCACTGTAAACCAAGAGTTGTGAGGTTAAATGAGGTATTGCAACCATATATCAATGTAAACTTGATTGGCATAGTAGAAATCTTTCAGTAAAACAAAATATGTACCTGAACATGAACTGAATAAGCCAGCTGTGCACAGGGAGTTTCTGTGCAAACTCATCTGCATGCCCCTGACTTGAGCTCTGGCAGGTACTGCAGTCCTGATAGTGGACTGGTTGAGAGGCAGTTGTGCATCTGTTAGTTAAATATCCGGTGTTCCAGGGTGCTGTTGTGTCCTTTCTGATATCAAAAATGGACGTTTTTTGAGTGTTCAGAATGCCAGAAGGTCTTGCCTGTCCCTCCCGTACAGCTATTCCTAGTTGACACAGACTGAAGACAGACGATGGGAACTGCCTCATATTCTCTCCTACCCCTTCTTTCCTCCCTCAAAGGCAAGCTAAGGAGATGATAGGGAGATACTCTGCTTTCAAAAGGTGGTAAAATACTTCCAGATCTCCAGTGCCAGTGGAAGATATGATTTCTAGAGAATATTGTGACAGTGAATACTTACACAGACAGTGAAACTTTGGGCTCTGTAATGCTCCAGTCTGTTCAATATAGACCAAAAGAGGTTGTAACTAAGGTGAGGCCTTAAACATAGGAATGATTGTAGCATACAGCTTTTATGCATAGAAGAAGAACAGCTGTCTAACTGAAAGTTGGCTGGCTTACTTCTCAGCACACTTCAAATAATTTTTGCAAAGATGCCATAGACCAGAATTTATCTCAGGTATTTTTAGAAAAGCACTGAAAAGTCAGTTGTTTTCTGATTCAGCTCATCCACCTGCTTGCTGGGCAGACACATTCTGCAGCAGAGCGGGGGATCACGGTGTGCCCCACGTACAAAGCTGGCCCCTGGGGAGCGCGAGCGATCACGGGAGGGGCGCAGGAGCAGGGACAGGTGCAGAAGCTTGGCCATCCTTCTACCAGGGAGTGATGTTATCCACCCGACAGAAGGCCATGGCCTCTTGGAGCTTGGCACCCCAGACAGAGCTCCAGGGGGAACACGGTGCCACCCAGGTGTCAGGCTGCAGGGTATGCCCGACTCCCACGCCAGTTCAGGATGGCAGCAGTGAGCACACCTGTGGGAGGTGCTCCCAGGTGGAGAAACTCCTCTGCCTGGTGACACAGCTCCAGGAAGAGGTGAGAAGGCTGAGGAGGATCAGGGAGTGTGAGAGGGAGATAGACTACTGGAATCACTCCCTACCTTCCCTGAGGCAGGCCCAACAGGCAGAAGGGACACACGATATGGAGGATTCGCTGTCCTCTCTCCACCTGGCTGGATGCACTGACCTAAAGGATAAGGGACAATGGCAACAAGTCAATGCCTGGCACAGCAGGTGCATCCCCTCAGTGACTTCCCCACCTTCCCAGGTGGGGAATATGCAACAAGTGTGAAGCTTTGCAGGTAGATCTGAACAATATCGAGGAGCATGGTACATCTGTCTTCCATGCCTCAACTTCCATGCCTCATTGAGGTCACGTCAACCTACACTCTGCATTAAAACAGCTCCCACCAAGAAAAAAAGACAGGTAGTTGTGGGAGACTCCCTTCTGAAGGGAACAGAAGGCCCAATACACAGACTGGACCAACTTCATAGGGAGGTCTGCTGCCTGCCTGGGGCCTGGGTTAGAGAATGTGAACAGGAAGCTGCCTTCTGTAGTGCAGCCCTCGGATTATTACCCATTATTGATTTTTCATGTAGTCAGTGATGAAGTTCTGACAAAAAGTCTGAGGGCAGTCAAGAGAGACTTCAGGGCCTTGGGACAACTGGTTAAGGGATCAGGAGCACAAGTTGTGTTTTCATCCATCCCCCCAGTTGCAGGGAATGACAAGGCAAAGAACAGGAAGAGCCAGCAAATCAATACCTGGCTCTAAGCCTGGTGTCGCTGGCAGAATTTTGTGGTTTTTTGATCATGGATCATTTTATATGACATCAGGCCTGCTGGCAACAGACGAGGTTCACCTGTCTCAAAGGGGGAAACAGATCTTTGCTCAGGAGTTGGCAGGGCTCATAGAGAGGGCTTTAAACTAGATTTGAAGGGGGAAAGGGATAAAACCAGGCTCGCTAGAGATAAGCCTGGGGGCAGCGTGCCAGTGGTTGTAGAACAGTGTTGCTAACAAGATCCCTCGGTCTGTCATCCCAATAGAGGTGGGGGATGGAGGGTCATGCAGAAGCAAAGGCACGAGGAAGGTTATGGAGCAGATCATCCTGAGTGCCATCATGAGGCACATACAGGACAATCAGGTACTCAGGCCCAGTCAGCATGTGTTTATGCAGGGCAGATCCTGCTTGACTAACCTGATCTCCTTCTATGACAAGGTGACGTGCTTAGTGGATGAGGGAAAGGCTGTGGATGTGGTCTACCTAGACTTTAGTAAGGCTTTTGATACTATTTCCCACAGCATTCTTCTGGAGAAACTGGCTGTTCATGGCTTGGACAGGGGTACGCTTCTCTGGGTTAAAAACTGGCTAGGTGGCCGGGCCCAAAGAGTCGTGGTGAGTGGAGTTAAATCCAGTTGGAGGCCAGTCACTAGAGGTGTCCCCCAGGGCTCAGTACTGGGGCCAGTTCTCTTTAATATCTTTATCAGTGATATGGACAAAAGGATCGAGTGCACCCTCAGTAAGTTTGCAGTTGACACCAAGTTGGGCGGGAGTGTTGATCTGCTCGAGGGTAGGAAGGCTCTACAGAGGGATCTGGATAGGCTGGATCGATGGACCGAGGCCAACTGTATGAGGTTCAACAAGGCTAAGTGCTGGGTCCTGCACTTGGGGCACAATAACCCCATGCAATGCTACAGGCTGGGGGAAGATTGGCTGGAAAGCTGCCTGGCAGAAAGTGACCTGGGGGTATTGGTTGATAGCTGGCTGAGTATGAGCCAGCAGTGTGCTCAGATGGCCAAGAAGGCCAATGACATCCTGGCTTGTATCGGCAATAGTGTGGCCAGCAGGACTAGGGAAGTGATTGTCCCCCTGTACTTGGCTCTGGTGAGGCCGCACCTCAAATACTGTGTTCAGTCTTGGGCCCGTCACCACAAGAAGGACATCGAGGTGCTGGAGTGTGTCAAAAGAAGGGCNAAGTAGTTTTATCACCTTCCCTGGAGGTATCCAAAAGACATGTGGATGTGGTGCTTAGGGACATAGTTTAGGGGTACAGTTGGCAGTACCACGCTAATGGTTGGACTAGATGATCTTAGAGATCTTTTCCAACATAAATGATTCTATGATTCTTTCCACAGCAAAGGCAAATTTACATTTTTTAAAACATTCTACAGATCATTAGACTTTTAGATAGGGCTTGAGGTAGAAATACACTAAGATTGTATGCAACTGTTGCTTTTTTGTGCCGAGTACTGCCCAATGACAAACCTTGCCTTCAAAAAGTTACCTTTTTTTTGTTTAATCTTAAGCTTAACAATAGACTGTGAGTTTGAAGTCTTATAGCAAGTTTTGCTATCATATTGGCTCTAGATTTGGATTTCCTGCAAATGTGTCTGACTGAAAAAGTGCCAAGTTAAATTTGGTGCAAAAGGCTTATTTTGATTTTAAATATTAATGACCTTCACCAAGTTTTAGAAATGACATGAGTTATTTTGAAACTATATGAGTTATTTAGGAGAAAAAGCAAGAATTTTGAGTGGGTCATTTTTGAATATGAGCCATTTTCATTGATTTTACATACTGAGATTAAAATAAAAATAAAAAATAATAACCTTTGCCAAGCAGGTGAAAATTGGTGAATTCATATCAGTGTCTTATGAGAAGAATTGTACTGAAAATTTAGACTATTTCTGTATGTAAATCTGTATGTATGAGAAAGTTTGTATGTCTTTTTTTTTTTTTTTTTTTGCTCATCATTAGTCATTTCAATTTTTTATGCTTTTTAATCTTTAAAAAAATATTAGATCACAGTCTTAGGCAGTAAGCAAAGCGTAAGTTGTAAAGTTATATTGTCACCCACGTCACTGGACTAAATACACACCAATTATCCATGTGTTCATCATTCATGTAATTAATTGACACTGAAGAAATATGGACTTTTTTTAAAAAAAGAAATTTCACAAGTATTTTCCTCTTTTTTTTTTTTGTAAAATATGGACTACATATTGTTTTTTGACTACAGATTGTTTCCTAATGTCTCATTAGCACTTTGTAATTTGTCCTTGTGATCCATTTCAGTGACACACAGCAGAATTAATTTTCCAGACCTGTTGTGTTTTGAGTTGCTTAGATTTATGTATCCTAAGATCTGCTAAACCTTCATTTTTTGGCTAACAGTGATTTCTTTGACAGTATCAATTAACTTTAATGAGAATCTGAACAATAGGTGGTTCACATTGTCACAAATTGTGTGGTTATTTAATCTAGTCTTATGAAAAATTATTTCAATTGTAATCAATAAAACATATTAATGGAAATTGTTTGTATTAGTGAGGATGGATTTTGACATCAGCTGATTCTGATGACAAGCGACAATAACTTTATAGACAGCTGACTCTTTACTCTCCCTCCAAAGACAAAATCATAAGACTTGTTTTAGGCTTTGGGCAATACCAAAGAATTCATAAAAATTTGTGGATTTTTCATAGCCAACTAGTAAGTATGTTCCTGATCTTATAGGTTGTTGTGGTTTAACCCGTCAGGCAGCTACACACCACACAGCCGTTTGCTCACTCTCCCCTCCCCCCACCCCCAGTGGGATGGGGGAGAAAATCGCGAAAAAGGGAAAAAAAACCTCATGGGTTGAGATAAAGACAGTTTAATAGGACAGAATAGAAAGGGAAAATAATGATAGTAATAATAATAATAATGACAATAGTAAAAGAATATACAAAGCAAGTGTACACAATGCAATGCACCATGCAATGCACAATGCAACTGCTCACCACCCGCTGACCAATGCCCAGCCTGTTCCCAAGCAGCAGCCCCGTCTTTTCCCCGGCCAGCTCCCCCAGTTTTATTGTTCAGCATGACGTCATATGGTATGGAATATCCCTTTGGTCAGTTTGGGTCAGCTGTCCTGGTCCTGTCCCCTCCCAGCTTCTTGTGCACCCCCAGCCTCCTCGCTGGCAGGGCAATAGGAGGAGCTGGAAAGTCCTTGGCTCTGTATAAACACTGCTCTGCAGCAACTGAAAACATCACCATTATCTTCATCAAAAAATCCAAAACACAGCATTGTGTGAACCTTTACAAAGAGAATTTAACTCTATCCCAGCCAAAACCATGACATAGGTGGAGAAAGAGATAGAGGCAAAGGAAGAAGCCCAGGACTGCACACTGTTTCTCTTTGTCCTTTGTCTGAGCTATACTCTGTTTAATAGAATAGGAGCTGCTGTGATATGTGGGTTGGAAGTTAAGCACTGACAAGTCAGAAATTTAATTCTGAAGTTGAAGAACAAATTAAAAACTGCTCTTTATGGTTTGAGTTATAGTCTTTCAGTGTTCTTAACTAATAAGTGATGATATTTTTGCAATTAATAATTAATTGCAATTAACATTAACAATTGATATCATTATCAAGCAGCTCTTGTAGTGCAGCTTATGCTGTCTTTCAGGCTCTGAATTGTTGGGTCCTATTATATTGGGTCCTATTATATAGACACTGTTATCAAAGGATAAGG
Organism: Chauna torquata; assembly: GCA_013399475.1. Taxonomy (NCBI): domain Eukaryota; kingdom Metazoa; phylum Chordata; class Aves; order Anseriformes; family Anhimidae; genus Chauna; species Chauna torquata. The sequence continues at coordinate 42,836 of VXAL01013267.1, read as the reverse complement.
GCAATGACCGGGAGTAAGAATACTTAAGGGTTATGACCGGGAGTAAGAATGCTCACTGTGCACATTGTGAAATTGCTGAACAAACATAAATGCAGAACTAGAAACATAGATGTGAAACTAGCAAGGCCAAAGAGGATGTTAAGTGCCAATAACAGGATGTTTTGCGACACGCATGCTGGGCAATGCAGACCCAATCAGCTTAGCAGAGTTAGCGCGTGCTGGCCGCATGCACAGGCCAAACCACCAACTGCGGCACTGCTTCTGCGTGCTAAGAGATTAGACAAAGTATAAGATACGTGTATTCAGCGTAATAAAGTTGGCATACTGCGAGCATCATATTGATGTGCTGTCGTCCGTTCCTCGCATGGATCCCCACACTGAATGAAGTTTATTTGACTTGATATGAGGTCCCGGATAGCTTTGTATTTTGGCAGTTCATTTGTTTCCACTTTCAAATGTAATGAGTATAACTCAGCTATGGAATACAATAATGCAACCTGTATATGCTATATATTAGTACAGGCTGGGTGTGTGCTGAAAGCATTTTGCAACCTGGTCCAAGTCACCTGTCATAGCTTGTCTCTAGACAAGACGCTCACTGCTGCTTCTGTCCATCTGTTGCTGAGACCAGTGCTGCCTGCACACCCGGTAGATCCTTTCTAAGGTCATGTCATCTGCAGAGATTGTCAGGCAGTTCGGCAGTTCCTTCTTCACTTACTGAGGCATGAAGCCCAGTATGTTTATGTGAAAGGATGGAGGGAGGTGAGGGGAGTCCCTGCTGGATCCAAGTCTCCAAGTCTCTGATCTTGTTCGTGCTTCTAGCATCTAATCTTCAAATTCATTACATGTGAAGAGCAACAAATCCCTTATAAACCAAAAAGTTTCTATATACATCTTCACACACTGTAAGATTTTGTTGGCTTCAGTATACTGAATGCTTGTTTCAGCCTGGTGGTCAAAAAAGTGGGATAGATTAAGTTTTATGTCCAATATTGTCACTAAATACCATGCCAATACTTCAGGTCAAATTGTACATTTATCAGTGACTTGTAAGAATTCATCTAGGCAAGTCTGGTGCTGCTCTCTCTCTCTTTTTTTTTTTTCCTGTCCATTTTTTCTCCTCCATACTCACAAAGACCTTTATAAAATACAAGTCTTCTAACTGATATATCTACTTCCAGGAAAGTAAGCCACACAACTCCCCAGAACAAATTTTTAAAAAGTGTCAAGGATTTTTCTAAGTTCTTTTGAAAACCAAGACCTCATTGCCAGTAGCAGTGTTGAGTGCAAGTTGTTCTGTTAAAAAATAAAAAATAAAAAAAATTTAGAGAGGCAAATGCTTTTTACCTCTGTAGATAAGTCCTCTGGCAGTACATTTGCCAAAGGTTTTGAAAAATATACTGTTTTCCCAAAGCTTAAATGTATCATACAGATGTTGCATTTCTTCTAGAATATTTTCTGGAAGATTTTTTGGGTCTGTTGGTAGTCTATGAGTCATGGGTAGGGAAAAGATAGACCTATGAAGAGGATTCTAGGCAAAAATATGGGAGAGGTTCAAATTTTATTCTAATTAAATCAGATTGACATGCCCTAAAAAGCTATGTGTGTGATCATACCAGATCTACCAGGTAGAGGAGCCTCACTCTGAGCAAAGGAAATGAAAATGCCACATATCTAAAAGCATATTAATAGATTCTGGAGACAGAGCATTTTTTTTTCTCAAGACTTGTACTACCCCCTCTCCTTCATTCCCTACTTCCCTCTCTATTTCTCTCACTTTTTCTTCTCTTTTAAATGGCCTTTTCAGCAGCTTTAGACAGTGTTCTAACAAACCTATAGCCTTATAATATAGAATCCCCTTCATATAACTGCCCCAATCAAATGTTGATAACCATATTTACTAATTGTCATCTTCTGAGTCTTGTTCATGACAACTGGTAGCCCTTCTCACTGGCCATCTATAATTTGGTTGCACAGATCCAGAATCAACACATTAGACAAATGCTTGTTGATAGCCTTTATTAATCTTCCTTTGTTTAGTGGCTTTTGTCTTAGCCTCATGATGCCTGATGCCATATCAACAGCAGAGCTGTGAGATTAGCTGACCTGGAAGTAATTCTAAGTGAACTGTTACCAGCAAAGTTAAAATTAGATCATCTGTGAGGAAAGGGGTCTACATAGAAGAAAAACAGAATGCAGTGGGTTGTTAAAATATTTATTCATTTTCTGGGATCCTGAATTGTGTGTGTCTTCAGTCATAAGGAATATAACAAAACAAAAGTTTCGTATAGATGGATTCTTATAGCTGAATTTTCTAAGAGGATTAGAAATCTACTAATAAAAAAGAAATTAGACTGCAAGCAGTAGTTTGGGCTAGTGATTAACATGTTATAGCAGTTGAGGTGTTTTACTGTTCCTTATCAACTTAATGTGTTATGGGACTTTAACTTACATATTCTATAGGAACTGGAAATAACCAAAGACTGGGTTTATTCCAACTGTGTTTACCACAGTAGGTGTACTGTCATCAGAGGATCTCTCCATACGCAACAGTAATTCAGCCCACCTCGTAATATAACAGGAGTTGGAGACAACTCTGCCTCCAAACTGGAGCTTTGGTTAGATGCATTAAGTTGAATCTGGCCTCTTGGGCCAAATGAAGGAATTCCTAACCTAGAATCTAGAATATGGTTCTCTTCACTCCTGTAGCACTGTTTTGGTGACAGTAGCACTATGAGTCTTTCTGTAATGTTACTGATATGAAAACACTGGCATCCATGACACAGTGAATTTCCTAAGTATTTAGTACTTTACAACTCCTTTTTCCTCTTCATACACTCTTCTCTTGAAAACCATAAATTTGAGATGTCATGTGCAATTTAAAGAGATGCTTAAGAAATTAATTTTTATCTTCTGTCTAAGGTTGAGTGCGGGAGTGTAGGCTTATATAGTGAGATGAATGAGCAGAGTTTCAAGCCTACAGTTTGAGTTTGGATTCCGAACACCGACTGCAATGAGAGTGTTTGAAGTGGTAAAGAAGACATAGGTTACTTCTGGAATGTGTTTTAAATGTATATATGATTGTTTGGATGCTATTCATAGATCTATTCCTATGCATGCACGCATGGAAGGATGCTGAATGTTCAGAGTATGACAACATTATGTTTTGGTTTACTATAGGTTATTTTAGTGCTCATGTAAATATTGGCAACAGTTTGTGAATTTCTTTTTCAAAGTTGTGCTTTGAAATAATTTCTTATAATACATTTTGCTATTAAAAGTATTAAATTTTAAAACACAGTCTTAAGAATGTTTCATATGAGCTTCTGTGCTACATGAACTTACATTCAAACATGAAAAGAATACAACAAAGAATTTATATTTGTGTCTAGGAAAACATTAGTTACCAGCCTTATAAATGAGCAGGATTGTTACAATCACTGTCTGGAGCACTGCAATCCAATTTTGTGCCTGGTAATAATAATGTAAGAACCTTGTGTAGGAACAAATCTAGTTGCCCTCTATTTTGCTTCTTCCATATAATGCATGACTTAGCTAATACTAGTTAACTGGTTAATGATTATTAGTTAATGAGATAATATTTTTTGACCGCTCTAACCTTAGATTGATGACTTCTAACTGCTTTGGATGGTACAGCATTACAGAGGTGCCTTTCAAGAATGCAGTGAGACATTCAGAATGCAGTCCATCTTTGCACGGTAGACATTCATGTCAGAGGCTCTTACCTGTTATATTCAGTAGAAATAAGGTCAGTAAAGTCAGTGGGATCTAGGGAGAAATACTTTGCATCATGAACTAGTTGTCTAAGAGATACTGGATTAATCAAACTTTGAAAACATCTTTCTTCTCAAGTGTCTATAAAAATAAAATACAAGGACTAGTTTAGCCACGTTGCACGTATCTAGAATTAAACTGATGAGCTTACAAGTCTCATTTATTGTCAGAGTTGCTTCATATAAGACATCAGGATATGAAATGATATTCAAGAAAAGTACATTAGGTGTCATTGTTCCATATTGGAAAACTATGTCTCGATAAGTCTACACTGACAAAAGACAATAATTACCAGTGCGGCTTTGGCCAGATACTTATTTTTGTTCTCAATGTGTGTAACAGACTTTAGTAATAGAGTATTAATGACAGTCTAGAAAGCCTAGAAACGTCAATTTTTTTTTTAAATGCCCAGCATGATAATGTCACAATCCTTTATTATGAGATGAAGGAATTAGTATATATACAGTACCTTTTGTATAACTCAATATGATTTTGATATGACTTGAATTCTCAAACAGAAGAGGGTTGGTTTTTTTTGTTTTTTTTTGGATTTTTTTTGGTTGTGGGTTAGTTTCAGCGTAATCAGATTAGGAGTAAGATTTTTCCTCACTTTTCAGATGTTTGTCCTGGACTAAACTCATGTAAAATAATAGTGATAACTTCTCCTGATCAAATCAAAATCCCAAACTAGGTTAGATTTCTAAACTTAGGTTAAAATCATAGAATATTCTGAGTTGGAAGGGACTCACAATGATCATTGAGTCCAACTCCCAGCTCCACACTGGACCACCCAAAAATCAGACCATATGTCTGAGAGCATTGTCCAAATGCTTCTTGAACTCCAGCAGGCTCAGTGCCGTGACCACTTCCCTGGGGAACCTGTTCCAGTGCCCAACAGCCTTCTCGGTGAAGAACCTTTTCCTAAGATCCAACCTGAACCTCCCCTGTGGCAGCTTCACGCAGTTCCCTGAGGTCCCATTGCTGGTCCCAGAGAGAAGAGATCAGCATCTGCCCCACCACTACCCCCTCATGAGGAAGCTGTCAATCATGATAAGGTTTCCCCTCAGTCTCCTCTTCTCTAGACTGAACCATCCAAGTAACCTCAGCCAGTCCTCAGATGTCTTCCCCTCTAGACCCTTCACCATCTTCATAGACTTCCTTTGGACACTCTCTAATAGTTTCATGTCCTTCTTATACTGTGGTGCCCAAAACTACACACAGTACTCGAGGAGAGGCTGTACCAGTGCAGAGTAGAGTGGGACAATTACTTCCCTCAGCCGCCTAGCAATGCCATGCTTAACACACCCCAGGGTACAGTTGGCCCTCTTGGCTGCCAGGGCACACTGTTGACTCATACTTAACCTGCTGTTGACCAGAACACCCAGATCCCTTTGTGCAGGGCTGCTCTCCAGCCTTTTGTTCCCCTAGTCTGTACATATGTCCAGGGTTACCCCTTCCCAGGTGCAGAATCCGGCACTCGCTCTTGTTGATCTTCATGCAGTTGGTGATTACCCAGTTCTCTAATTTGTCAAGGTCTCTCTGCAAGGCCTCTATACCCTCAAGGCAGTCAACAGCTCCTCCCAATTTAGTATCATCTGCAGACTTACTCAATACACCTTCTAGTCCTACATCCAAGTCATTTATGAAAACATTAAAGAGAACTGTCCCTAAAAGGGAGCCCTGGGGAACCCTACTAGTGACTGGCCACCAGCTTGATGTAACCCCCTTTGGTATAACCCCTTGAGCCTGACCCATCAACCAATTGTTCACCCATCATATTATGTTTTTATCTAGCTGTATGCTGGACATTTTGTCCAGAAGGACGCTGTGAGAAACTGTATCAAAAGCTTTACTGAAATCCAAAGAGATTACATCAACTGCATCTATGATTCTTTGATTCTATGAAATAATTTTCTTGAAGCTAGAAGCTTCATATTTAGTCTGTACATCATCAAGATCCATTCTTTCAATGAGAAATATCTCAGTCTAAAGCCTGTGAAGACTTATTACTGAGTAGTTTGTAATGAAGGAGACTAAATATTTTCATGAACTTACATTTCTTCTTGTGTAATAACGCTGTAAATAAATGAAGATGGATACACATAGGTGTATAGTAGGAACTGGTATATAAATCATTGCAAGCAACATTTTCTTTAAAAAAAAAAAAAAGAAAAAAAAAGCTTGAGGGAAGCCCTTTTTGCTTATTCCTGTATTCCTCTTAGCTCAGCTGTTGCATGCATGTTGAAAAGATGGACTAAACTCAGACTTACATTTAAAGATACATTTATATAACAATTTCTAACACCAGTCCCCTAAGCATTCTATAAGTTTGCTAGTCAGTGAAAGTGAAACTCCCAATGTTTAGAGAGAGCTGAGCTTATTAGTTGAATGACAGTTTGCTATCCTGCTAGAGCTTGTCACAAAACATGTGGAAACACTTAAGTGTAGCCAGAACTTAATCATTTCTGAACAAACTTTGCAGATCATTAACAGTGGCTTTATCAGGAAATACCATATATCAGTTGACAGAATGCTAGTAAGGAAATATGTGAGTAACGGCAATGTTTCTCCTGTAGAAGCTAAATTGAAACAGCAATATTGAAAATTGGCTGGAAGAATTAATACTATCCCAGCTACTTTGGGGTAAATTCAGACATACTAAGATAGAAAAAAAAGCTCCTATGTTGACTTGATAGTCACAGTTTCTATTTAGTCAGAAGTATTTTCTGTCTTCTGAGGGACATTAGCATATGTAAGATTGTGGAAAATGCATAATGGGCTTTATCTCTGCCTCCTGAGTTAGCAGAAGAAAATGAACTTATGCATGATAGTCTGTTTTTCCTTCTTAACTGACTGGAGGCAATGCCAAATTGAGAAGAGTTGTCGGTTAGATCAGCAGATGGGGAGATCATGACAATGAGTTTTCTTGCTGTGCCCAAACCTGATGCAACTGGATTTTTAATTATCCTTTCATTTTTATGCAACCTATTTTTCAAAGCCTAAAGTGGAGAAGCAGGTGGACTGTGGGAGCTGTTGGTATCTGCTGTCTGGCTCTTTCCAGATTTTTGCAAGTCTCAGCTTTCCTATTGACTCAAGTTAATATTTAAAGACTCTGTCTCTTTCACAAGGATTAGGTTAATGCAGTTTAATATTTGACTGTGTTTTTCTAGGTAATCCTTTCCAGTTACAGTCTAACACACTGTATACATGTAAACTAAGTAATTGGTTTAAGTGAGTTCATGGCATGTCAGGTTTTGAAAGCCGTTCCCACTTTGAACTTTATTGTTCTTGTTTTAAAAGAAAAATATTAGCAAAGTGCACTGTAGTTTGTACATAACATTTGCACATTTTATGGTGCTGCATGCTTTGATCATAAATTTTACAGCAGAATCTTTGGACATTGTTTCAAGTTAAAAAGTGTGAATGTGGTTAACAAAGAACTGCAGCTGCTGGTAAGGCAGTGGTAATTTTGTTTCCAAGGCTATGTGTTCCTTGTATGATATCGTCATTACTGACTTCTAGTCACAGGTCAAAAGAAGATTTTGTTTGAAGAGGATCTCTCTATTAAGCAGGAATCCTCAGATTTGTCACAGAATTTCTGATGTTGTATTACACTATTTAAAAAAAAAAAAAAAGAAATTGTTATGGCATATCCTGTTTGGGGTAGTGGGATGTGTGAACTTTCCATGTGATGTATAAAATTAATATTAACGTTGTTTGCACAAAATGTCATAATTTGCCTTTTGACCTAGAAAGGAGTAGGAGCTGCCCTACGTGGACCTTCTTCCACAGGAAGCATTGAACATGCCGGCAGTAACCTTAATGTCAGCAGATTTGAGTTCACTGTATAAAGGTTCATATTGATCCTGGAAAATTCTTAGAAGTCTGCAGTTTTAAACCACTGGACAGAATGATCGTTCAAGTTACTTTTCAGGACTATGATCACATGACTGTTTGGGGCAGGGGAGGGAGGGTTTTTTTGGCCATCGAATCTCCTCTGAGGGGAAGGGAGGGAGGAAGACCGGAGGGATGGGAAGGAAAGGAAAGAGGAAAGGAAAGGGGAAAGAAAAGGGGAAGGGAAAGGAGAAAGGAAAGGGAAGGAAAGGGAAAACAAATAGTGTAATGACAAAAAACTGCCAGTGAGAAGAATTGCCAGTGAGAACCTTTTCCTACATCCTACTGTCCCTCATGTAAAAATAGATGGAGTATGGCTAATCTTTTATGTCACCAGTTCTTACTCAATTCCTACAAGCTGGCAGTCACTTCACTACCGTTATACACTTGAATGACCGTTGCATGAAGGCCTCTTGAATCCTGAAACATGCTATGTTTCATTTGCTTGTTTCAAACACATCTGGTTATTTAAAAGGATGCCAGAATAAGCTATTTTAAAGCATGTGTCTTTTGTTTGGATGAGGTGCTAAATACTATCAAGGATACAGACACATATATTTAATATAGGCCAAACCTGCTACTCAAATTAATTTATATTCTGAGGTAGAAATTAATCTTCTGAAAAAAAAATAGCATGAAACATTTCATGTCAAACACTGAGTATTTGACAAGTTTTCTTTTACAATGATAGTCATAACATTTGAATATATGTTTCTGTAACAGCTCTGAAATAAAATGTTGAGAGTTACTTTTTTTTTTTAGAGCTTCTGATATAGGATGCTGAGATATTATGCCAATATTTCTGAAATTCTGCAAAGATCTGTATTTACTCTAAGAGACAGATATGAAAGAAATGATTAAGGTGTCTTCATGAATTTGTAAACTGTCTTCAGTACTGACTTCGGCAGCTTTTATTTCAAGTATTCATAGAACCTACTCATTGCATGATGTGAATAGACACAAGTAATCCACAAATAAATTATTTCTTGCTCAGATTCAAGAAGATAGTGTTAGCATCTAAGTAACTACCAGCATGAAAGCGGTCCTCTTGATTTTAGTGTGACTAATGCTTTATTCAAGATTAGAAATACCTCTAAGGTTTTTGTGTGTACTGGTTTTGGCTGGGATAGAGTTAGTTTTCTTCACAGTAGCTTGTATAGTGCTATGTTTTGGATTTGTGAGGAAGAGCAGTGTTGATAACACATCGATTTTTTAGTTGTTGCTGAGTGGTGCTTACACAGAATCACTGTTTCTCACTCTACCCTGTCAGTGGGTAGGCTGGGGGTGCACAAAAAGCTGGGAGGGGACACAGGCAGGACAGCTGACTCCAACCGACCAAAGGGATATTCCATACAATATGATGTCATGCTCAGCAATAAAGGCTGGGTGTAAAAAAGAAGGAAGGCTGGGAGGATGTTCAAAGTTATGGCATTTACCTTGTCCAGTAACCATTACATGTGATGGAGCCCTGCTTTCCTGGAAATGGCTAAACATCTGCCTGTCAATGGGAAATAGTGAATGAATTCGTTATTTTGCTTTGCTTGTGCTCTCAGCTTTTGCTTTACCTATTAAACTGCCTTTATCTCAACCCACAAGTTTCCTCACTTTTAACCATTCTGATTCTTTCCCACTGGCTATGGCTGTGTGGTGTTTAGCTGCCTACCGGGGTTAAACCACAACATTCTGCAAGGGAGATTGATCCTCTTTAAAGAGCACTGTGTGTGACTGCAGTTTGTCTAGATGGTTCTTTGTGCACTTTTGCTTCTTTCTCATTTTCTCTGATATCTAATTTCCTTCTTGATATTTTATAGTATGTGTTTTCAGTTTCCTGGTAGAATTTGTAGAGTGGGATTAAGTATTGAGTTTCCCTATATAAAACAATTTGGACTGAAGAGTTAAACACTACAAAAGCCAGCGTGAAGCCAGTCAGTAGATAATTCTGAAAAATTGGGTGCACTTAAAATGTTTCCTAAGAAGTAGTTTTAAGTCCAGTTCCATGTTGAGGGATGCCTGCACAGCAGCTAATTATGAGTACTTTCCTGAAGCTTTATAAATGCCTCAGTCAAGTCAAGACAAGATTAAAAGGGAAATTCTGACTGGCTTTGAATGTGGGTGTTGTACATCTTGATGTTGTTGAGGCAAGTGAGTTAGCACGTAATTTTTTTGTTAAGGTTAGACAAAAGAGAATCTCAATTTTATAGTCAAGTATAATAGTCGGATATCATAATCCTCTTTGTAAATTTAGTCTTTTGAGAGAAGCTTATATACCAGCAAAGCTCAAAGTGCAAAAAAATTTGATTAAGCTTGATAAATATAATGTTGAAAGACATTTAATGAATCCTACCAGTATTTCTAAACAATTAGCAGTAAATTCTACATGGTATATTCAGAATCCCATCAGGTCAGGCTGTCCATGGTGCAGTGGTCACAAATAAGAAATTCACCTAGAGTAGTTGTGTCTGTAGAGGATTAAGTGTGTTTAATAAACTGTCGCACTGATAATTCTATGTGGCTAAAACTTGCTCAGATTTTCTTTTTTGATGTAAAACCTTAAAAAAAAAAGTTATCAACCCGGATTATTAGAAAGTTTAGCTAGAATATGAAATTAAGCTCCAACTTGTTAAAAATGTTACATGCCTGAATGACACTTATAACACAAAAAATTATAGACTAATTTTAGCCAAGATGTTACATATGAAGCTAGTGTGATGCTGTCCTCTCATATGAATTTTGATACCAAGATTCTGAAATAGCTGAATTAGAACTGTAGTTTCAGATATCCAAAACCCAAATACTTTTGATGAATTCCTAAATTCCAGAAAATGATAATTCGTGAAGTTTTTTGTTTCTTTCCAAAAAAAAAAAAAAAAACAAAACACCCTACTTTTTTTCCTCTCCCATTTTCTTTCCTCCTTTCCTTCACAGAATGACAGAAAGGTTGAGTGACTCCTGGAGGTCATCTTGTCCAACACCTCTGCTCAAGCAGGGTCACCTAGAGTCATTTGCCCAGGACCACGTCCAAATGGTTTTTGAATATCTCCAGGAAGGGAGACTCCACAACTTCTCTGGGCAACCTGTGCCAGTGCTCAGTCACCTGCACAGTAGAGAAGTGCTTCCTGATGTTCAGCTGGAACTTCCTGTGTTTCAGTTTGTGTCCATTGCCTCTTGTCCTGTCACTGGGCCCTGCTGAAAAGAACCTTATTCTTTGCACCCCCCCTTCAGGTATTTGTATATGTTGTTGAGATCCCCCTGAGCCTTCTCTTCTCCAGGCTGAACAGTCCCAGCTCTCTCAGCCTTTACTTGTAGGAGAGATGCTCCAGTCCCTTCATCACCTTTGTGGTCCTTCATTGGACTCTTTCCAGTATGTCCACATCTCTCTTGTATTGGGGAGCCTAGAGTTGGACACTGTACTCCAGGTGTGGCCTCATCACAGATGAGCAGAGGGGAAGGATCCCCTCCCTCAAACTGCTGGCAAGACTCCTCCTAATGCACCATTGTCCTTCTTTGCTGCGAGGATTTGTTGCTGACTGAAGTTCAATTTGGTCTTGACTCCCAGGTCGTTGTTTACCAAGCTGCTTTCCAGCTCCTCTGCTGCAATCATGTACTGGTGCCTGGGATTGTTCCTTGCCAGGTGCAGGACTTCGCACTTACACTAGTTGAACTGCTTGAGGTTCCTGTCAGCCCATTCCTCCAGCCTGTCAAGACCCCTCTGGATGGCTGCAAGACCCTCTGGCATCTCAGCCACTCCTGCCAGTTTTGTATAGACTGCAAACTTGCTCTGCCCCATCATCCAGATTCTTAATAAGATGTTGAACAAGACTGGACCCAGTGTTGACCCCTGGGGTACAAGACTAGTTAGTTGCCTCCAGCTAGACTTTGCACCACTGATCACCACCCTTTGGGATTGGCCATTCTGTCAGTTTTCAGTTTGCCTCACCGTCTGCTCATTAACAGCTAGTGTATGAGGATCTTATTGTCAAAGGCCTTATTGAAGTCCAGGTAGGAAATATCCACTGCTATCCCCTCATCTACCAGGCCAGTCATTTCATAGCAAATTTTTATCGTGTTGGTCAAGCATGACTTCCCCTGGTGAATCCATGCTATCTACTCCTGATTATTTTCTTGGCATTCATTCCCCCTGACTGTAGTTCCTGTGCAAAGACAATGACAGGTACTAGCTGAAATTCTCATTTGAATACAAAATGGAAAAAAGGACTTTGTTGTATCACATTTTATGACACTTTAGCAAAAATGTTAAGATTCAAGGGCCAGACTGATTTTGATTTGGCTTTTATTGTTAGCTTCTTATTATTCTCTCAAATTCTAAAAATATTTTTGTCATTTACTTTAGCAGTTATTATAAATTTCATGGATTTTGAATACAAACTAAAATTAAGACCAGTGTCACCATTCCTACGAAGAGAGGAATAAATCATTCTAATTTTTTATTACAAATGTCTCTAACTGTTCAAGTCTAGCTATTACACATTCATTTCATGCCCTGTCTATAATCAAGGGAATGAAAATGACAAATAGCAAACTGTTTTGTTTCAACATAGATTCCACTCAAATACTGAATTCCACCAACAAGTTATTGATAAGAATTATTCACCTATTTTATTTGATAAATTATTTATAATAAGTTTTCTAGGAATGATTTGTCCACCTATCTTCTTTGCATGCATAAGTGTCTTGCAAAATTGTGAAATTGTTTGACATTTTATATGACTTGATGGTAATGCACCAACCACAGTAAAGTTTGCTACTCATTTCTGAGCAGCTGAGTTGAAATGTCAAGCTAACATCATATTGAATTTCTCATTGACTTCATTTGAACAGCATTCTTTTTAAACTGTGGAAATTCAAGATCAAAAGAGGTCTAAAGAACAGGATGCATTTTGTCAAATAGAATTCATTGTGGATTTTGAATAGAAACGTTTTCAATGAAAATGTATTCTGTTAGCTTTTCACACACAAAAAAAAGGCAAACAATGGAAATGATACCACCTTATTTTCATAAATTTGTCTTCTTGTTCAATTAATTTTTCAATGGATTCAAACACCATGTCTTCTGGGAGTTACTTAGAAAAGGGCTAAGAACTGATTGGGGGCACTCTTTACTATCTGACTGCACAGGAAGCCATTTGAGAGACAAATGGGCAGAAAGAGAGCACAAGATGAATTTTCACTTGACTTTACTGAGCATACTCATTTGAGAGGTGAAGAATGGGAACAGGAGCTTCCTTAGATCAGGAAAGGAATTCCTGTCTGAGTGCTCCAAGTGCAGATCCTGCCACATGACTTGGGAGAGAGTGAAAGCAGCTGTTCAAGCAGAGTTCAGCCCATGTTTTTAGCTATTGCTTAAAAGGCATGGACTACAGAAGTGTTTTCATAACTTGTGAAATAGCTCATATGGCTGAATTTGGACCGTGAATAGCATCTTTCTTCTTTTTTCCCTTCAGGGGCTAGAACAAGAGTATGAGCTTCGCTACATACTTTCCCATGGAAATGCCCTATATCCAGGCAGTTTCCATGCTCTGTAAATCCCAAGAGGATCTAAGTTTCTTTACTTGGGAATGAAAAGAGTCTGGAAGCCTCAAAACTGACATGAATTCAGACATATCTCTGCCTTAGTTTCTCTGTACTGGCCATGGCTTTACAGCTGTACATCATGTAGTGACTTGGCATTACAGGACATCAGGCAGCTACTTGGTCCTTGTTCAGCATGCAGTCTGCTGTAAGCCTGAGATACATATCTCACCTTTTATATGAAATAGGGAATCTAGGGATCTAAATGAAGATTCTGGATTGAACTTGAAGAGATAGATGTCTTAGAAGTTAATTTTTACCTTCAGTTCTAATGCTTAGTTAGTAAAACCAATGGTCAGTTTTTGCAAACTGAGATGATATTCTGGTTTATATTCAAACAGACAGAATTCGACAACAGAAGTGCTGTTATGTTTTGCACTTTTTTTTTTTAATTGGCTGAGGTTGCGTACCATAAACAACATTTCAACTAAATGAATTCCACCCTTTGTATGAAGTACTTTCTTGAAGTCAGACTTAATTCATAATTGAGAATTGTTGCACTTTCAATTTGCTGCCATTCAAAAGCATCAAATCACGCTACATTGAACCAATGTACCAGTAGAAAGTATAACAGTTCATATTTTAGAAGATAATGAGATAATGAAAATAGTATATAAGTTATTATTCACGCTGACACAACGTCTATTGTCCATCTTTAGCTGCTGATCCTCAATATTATGTAATGAGGTATAGAAATGTTTCAAGCAAATATATTTCATTATACTCTCCCTGTACACTCTTATGTGATATTAGAATACGCTTGAGATAAAATGGCAGTAGTGAGCTAGTGAGACTTAATGTTTAATCTGAACTGGGAGAAGAAAGAAATTAATCTCAACTGGGAGAAGAAAGAAATTAGAATTAATTTTTTTTTCCTTTATATAATTGTCAAAGAAAGTTAAAATGTGTGTTTGATTTCCAACTTTCTCTAAGTTTTGCCCATGTCTTGGGCAGATACAAAACAACTGCTCTGACAGTTTGTTGTACTTAGTTCATTACTTTTTGCCAGGGCTGCGGATGAGGGAAGATTTTCAAGGAAAATGAAAATCTTCAAACCTCAAAGTTAAACATTTCTTTAGATAGGACAGCAATACAAACTGTGGTTGCACACAAGTAGTGCAGGCTTTTGTAATGTGTATACATATTTGCTTGATCTGTAGTTCTACAGGTGACTTTTCAAATTGCTTGCATTGCCACCCAATTTCACTTACCATATACCTTTTCAATTAAGCCTTTTTGAATGACATGCCGCATTGTTCTTCTGTCTTTTGCAATCATGATTTTAAGTACTATTCTATTAGGAGTATTCAGCGAAATAATGGTTTTTAATCTACTATGATAGATTTAGTTAATAAATTAAGGGATGGGCATAAATAATGGAATGACAGGAGTTCAAGCTAGCTAACTAAAATTAGAGGTACTTGACAATTCAGATTTTTAATTTAATTTTATTTCTTTTAGAAGTTTTGTTATGAATGTATTCCTTATAATTTTTTCCCCCCGTATTTTTATATTGGTTTATGGCATGGTAATGTCAGTGCACAAATAACTAATACAAACGAAAGATACTGTGAACGTGCTAATGGTTCCTAAGCTGCAGGAAAGATCTAGAGCATACTCTTTGATAAGAGCTGAGAATAAAGTGCCTTTGGTGATTTTAAACTGAAAAGCTGTTCTACATTTGAGATCATACTATTCATTAGAGCAGTTAATACATTTGGAAAAATCAGACAGATGTTTTGGGCATAAATCCTTTGGTAGTACTAAAACAGAAGCAGAAAACTCAACTCAAAACTGAGTTAGAGTAGAAAATTGTCTGGAAACAAACAGAAAAGACAAAACCAAAACCAAACCAAACCAAACCAAAACCCAAGGTATTTGGCATAAACAAGTTGTGAATAAAAGGAAGAAATAGCCAAGTATACATCTCCCAGGGCAAGGGTGGAGAGAAAGTGTGAAGGAGGTAGACTCTTTATAAACTGCAGAATATGAAGAATGGAGAAGGAAGAAGAGATTGTTAGATAAGTAAATTAATATTTCTGTTGACTCCATGGTTATATTATCTAGGAGAGTAACATTTTTTCGGAACACGGAAACTAAAATGCATTACTCTGCTGGCCAGAATATTAATAGGACAGGAATATTACTTGCCTTTTTTCACAAGAAAGAGATAGAAAGGATATGGCTCATGACAGAAACATTTTCTATGTTTATAGAAATGTTAAGATAGTCTAGAAAATGCTCATTAACTATAAGTTTTATTCTTCAGTAATACATTTATCTTAGTCAGTTTTCAAATGAATTAAAAGTCACAGGAAATACATTAAAAAATTGATTTTTCGTTTGTTTTAAATCATATCTCATTATATTCCTCTGCATTTTCAACTAACTCACATTATATATAAAGAACAGAAAATGTGTACTGTACTGTATCATAGGTGGATATTTTGTCATTTGTAGTCCCAGGGAAAACAAAGCATACTAGAAATCAGATGAGACAGTCAGAAGTTTCTGTGAGTTAACATAGTTGGCAAAGATGTGTTGCAAATACTTCTTTACAGTACTAAATATCGCACTATTTATCATTCTGAAAGTAAAAATTATACTAAAAAAAGATTTATGGTCAAAGGTTTTGTTTGTTTGTTTTTGTTTGGGTGCTTTTTTTTTTTAGATAAGTTATAAAACATGAGTTTCTAGATATTTAATGAATTATATGGAGTTTTGCTTGTAAATTATAGATGGCAGCTTTTTCTGTGGTCTGCTTGTCCTGCTTTACATTTTGACAAAGCAATGTAATGCTGAGACTTTGTCTTGCTCAAACCAGGCCCATTTAGAATTTTAAAAATAGGATTATTCATACAGTACTGAAATATAAGGTCATACTCAGATTCCACAGGTGTAGATTTACCATTGTTCCCTTTCAAAGGCTCCTGCAGAAGTACAAGTAAGTGGGAGAGACTAACTGCAAAAAATATGTGATGCAGCCCACTGACATTATTTTTGTAAGGTTGGGTGGAACATCTTTTTCCCTGAGGAAGAACAGTACTAGATCTTGTAAGATGTTTAAGACCAATGCCATACCTTCAGTTAACAAAGATTAACGGAAAATAGAGATCTTAAAAGCTGGAAATGATTAAGGCTGCCTGATATATTCTGCTATAGAATTTTGGTTTATAATTTTCTTGAACTTTAATTGAACTGAAGTGTTAATTTTATGTTGACTACCTGTTTCCTGGTGAAACTTTCTGGAAAACCTTAGCCAAAGTAGTTCAGTTCTTTTCTACAATGCAATTAGGAAAATATGTTGCTTTACCTATATAGAGTTATGAAAAAACTTTGGCTTTGAATAACTCTAGACATTCCTTTCTTTACATGTGTTTGAAGGGTATTGGAAATGGGCAGGGATTTTGTTGCAAGGATGCACTTATGACTATCATCATGGAAATCCACAAGTTCTACATTCCTAAGGTGCTTCAACCACATCAACCCCCCATATTTTCAGTGTTTCTTCACAATGTTTACACACATCTGTGTTCACAGATAAGTCACCCAATTCAAACATCAGATGACAAAACTGATCAGAAGAAATAATAACTCAATCTGAAAAACAGAATTGGAAAGTACATGGCCTATCATGACTGGGACTGGGAATTCTAGGAAAGGAACCCCACTTCTCAAAGCATGTGAAAGGGAAAGCTGAAAATAGTTAGAATGACTGGACGAGGAATCATGGAGGGGAATGGGAACAGCTTAGTGAAAACAGAGATCAGACAAATTGTTGGTGTAGGTTGATTAATTGTAATAAATTGGAATAATGACTAAAATAGACATGGAGACTGGGCTTGCAATCCAAAGACAGAGACTGAATGAAGAGCTGGAAGAGGGATGTTATGGCTAGGAACCAGTAATAGGTACAGACTGTACTAGGATTTAGGAGGAAAGAAAGAGACTGGGTGCAGTTAGGAGTTGGGACAAGGTAAATTGGAACTTAAGCTTTGTAGTCAAAACTAGACAACAAGCTGTCTGCTGGTTTTTCATGTATTTCTTTATAGACAGCTTTGGTTACAGTGAGTATGGCTAGTGAAAGGACAGTCATTCCCTTTTTCCTTACAGCTTGTCATCAGTCTTCTGTTCAAACTAGCCTGCAGAGAGATCTTGACAAACTACAGGGCTAGGCAATCACCAACCGCATGAAAAGTGCCGGATTCTGCACCTGGGATAGGGCAACCCTGGATATATGTACTGACGGGGGGAAGAGAGACTGGAGGGCAGTCCCATGGAACGGAATCTGGGAGTTCTGCTTGATGGCAAGTTGAACATCAGTCAATAGTGTGCCTTGGCAGGCAAAAGAGCCAACTGTATCCTGGGGTTCATCATGCACAACATTGCTAGTCAGCTGAGGGACATGATTGTCCTGCTCTACTCTGCACTGGTACAGCCTCATCTTAAGCACTGTGTAGTTTTGGATGACAAAATATAAGAAGGATGTAAAACTATGAGAGAGTGTCCAGAGGAGGGCAACAAAGAAGGTGAAGGGTCTAGAGGGGAAGACATATGAGGAGCAGATGGAGACACTTGGTTTGTTCAGCCTAGAGAAAAGGAGACTAAGGGGGGACCTCATCACGGTCTACAGCTTCCTCACGAGGGGGAGTGGAAGGGCAGGTGCTGATCTCTTCTCTCTGGGGACCAGTGATAAGACCCGAGGGAACAGCACAAAGGTGTGTCAGGGGAGGTTCAGATTGGGTATTAGCAGGAGATTCTTCACTGAGAGGGTGTTCACACACTGGAACAGGCTCCCCAGGGCAGTGGTCACAGCACGAAGCCTGCTGGAGTTCAAAAAGCATTTGGAGAACACTCTTAGACATATGGTTTAAGTTTTAGGTTGTCCTGTGTGTAGCCAGGTGTTGGACTCGATGATCCTTGTGGGTCCCTTCCAACTCAAGATATTCCATGGTTCTATGATTTTATTATGCACTGGCAAATTAACTTTTAACATTTTTGTGAAGACTTATCTACAAGTAGTTCTAACTTATCTGTACCTTTCCATTCTTACTAAAGAAGTCCTTGGTGTACTGTTTACTTTTTGGCCATAACTGTGGTCATTTATCTCTCCTATAAGTCATATATGACATCTATACGATTGTATTTCCATACTTGAAGTTAGGAAAGGCATTTACTGAATTGCATTTCTCATAAAGGTGACATAAAACTTTCTGAATGGTCCAATATGCTTTTTAAACTTTTTGTCATTAATTTATTCTCTGTCATGATTCCTGAGACTAGCTGAAGTGTTTTGTGAAGTATCTTAAGCTGGAAATAAATGGATCATGTTAAACTATTAAAATCTTATAATGCTTTTCTATATCTGTTTGGAAATTTGTCCCTGGATTTCAAAAGTTTAAGAAGGAACACCATTTTGACTCATATTTCATCAAGACTCTATTGTTCTTTCTCTTCTTTTATATCTAGAATCCTTTGTGTCTTATTACTCTCACTTTTTACATTTAAAATAGTTATAATTGTGCTTTAGAAAAATTGTTATTTTTGCAATACTTGAATTTCTAATGAAGATCTGAATGTATTCGTGGTATACTTTCTTATATCCCTTTTTAATATATTGCAGAGAAATAAAATATTTTTTATGGCTTGACTTTTAACATCCCCTCAATTACTGGACTGTGAGGAAATCGGCTGTGATTCTGTAAGGCATACTAATAGCATGTTTTAATTTAACAGAGTTAAATTTAATACAACAGTTTCAGCTTAACAGAACTACAGTTTAGCTGTATGCAACTATATAAAAGTTAGTGAAATAAATACATCTATGATTTATCAAAATGTATCTGTTAGACAACTGTAAAACCACAAGTAATGGGTAAGTCAGCTACTACAACAGTGAATATGAGAGTGGTAGTGGATAATATGACAGTGCTCCAACGGAATTTTGGCTGGAATAATGGTAGTGGATAGTTACAAGTGTGGTAGTAAAAGTATTAATATTTAAGATTTGAGAGGTCTGGCTAAGAAGTTTATCCTAACTAAAACATCATTCCTTTCAACTAATATCCTGTCTGTCAGTCTGTCATTGTTTCCAACTCCCCACTTCTGGGCTAAGATGATACTACATGTGGCACTCCTATAGGCTCCATCAATAGTCATCTCTCCATATTGTCACATTACTCACTGTGATTCCTTCTTAGAACTGTAGCAGTTAGCAAACTACTTAAAGAGTCCATAGCTCCCAGGGATGGGTACCTGGCTTAGTTAATGTTGGAATGACTGTTTCTCCTCATCTCTTTCTTTTTTATGAAAATATATATATAGGTCAGGTCACTGCAATCGCTTGGCAGAGAACAGGGGTGCAGAGGTGGTCCAAATGTTCTCTCACTATGATCATAGTTAATTAAGATTCTTCTGTCTGACTTGTTCTTAAATTGTACTTGTGTTATTACATGCTTGGAGTTCCCATATTTTTTAACACAACAAATTTAGCAGTACGCAATCATGCAAATATTGGCAGCATAGTGTTTTGGTTATCGTAGGCATTCCCAAGTCCCTAGGTTCTCCCAGACAACGAAGGTCCACAGGACCCCTCAGTTAGTCCTGAGCATCCACACTCGGTGTATAGGGGCTCAGGGTCAATCCAGCTAGCATGCCAAGGTGACAGGGTGGCATGGAGAAGATGCTGACTTCTGTTGCAGCTGATTCTCATCTGCTGATATCTGCAGTGCTGAATGTGTTCTGCTGAACCCACTGCAGCAGTTTTTGGGGGTTGTCTTTTATCTCCTCAAGATACTATGGCCTTCTGTCCGTACTCCCTCAGTTTTCCAAACTGATGGTTTGTTGGTTGCTCTAACCAGTTTCTTAAGCTAGTGATAACTGGTCACTGTATCTGTCCATAATTGTCTGCTTGTCCTGCAGATGTTGTCTTAGGGAACCGGTTCTTCAGAATTGACTCAAATAAACCACTGCTTTCTCCTCTTTTTCTGCAACTATCTTGTCTTCAACTTTACTGCATTATTTCTCCTGTTTTATGCATTATGTTAGATCAGCAATTCATTCATTTGAAAATTCTGTTGCAGTTAATGGATATCTTAAGGTCTTGTTATTACACTTGATCAGTGATTCTGTAAGTCCCTCTCTCATAACAAGGAATGATAAATGTATTTGTGCAGGATTAGCAAAATCTTGGCATAACGGTCCCCTTTCCCTTACTATGATAGCTAGTAATAAACAATTCCCTTTGCCTGCGGCAGCAATTTATGCTAAGGCCTCTCTGGGCTCACTGGCTTCCTCTCCTGGCTATGGATCTGAGATGATTTTGTTGCTCTTAACTTAATTCCTACTGCCTGCTTCGATCTTAGGGACTGATTTTTCTCAGCATTACTGTTTGAATGAAATCTTACTTTAGTAATCATGTATACTTAACAGGATTCATAGATTTTTCCAGTTGTCTTAATAGTGTACAATGCATTGCAAGAGACTATGATAAGAGAATTGATTAATTTCTTTTTTATATGCCTGCACTTCGTGATGTAAAAAGGAGATAAATCTCTCTTTCTAAAAGTGGAATAAGAAAAGAAAAAATACACTTTAGCATATGGTAAGGGTGAAGAACTGAGAAAAATGGAAAATGAAGAAGGAAGCCTGTGAAAATTGCAACAGAAACAGATACAATCCTGCTTTGGCACAACAGCTCAAACTTTTGAACAGGATATAGGAAGGACAGAGTAGGATGTGCAAGAGTAATGCTATACATTATGGGTGCTAGTGGATGCAAGTGCATTAAAACCTTGTGGGAAAAGCAAAGCCATGTGAAACTGTTATGGGTGGAAATTCTACATATTCTATTATTAAAAGCTCTGTAGTATGTTTTGCTGCCCTTCTAATCAGGATTATGATAGAGATAAAAAAAAAAATAAAATGAGAGCAGAAAACCTGCAAAATATGACAAATAGTGATAGTGAAAATTTCAGTTCTCTACGCAAAGTAAGGTGCAATACCTCATGAAGAGGAGATGTAGAGGTAATATTTTTTGAAACAATGATTCTTTCATTAAAAACAACAACAACAAAACCAGCAACTCTTAGAATTTACAAGAAACCTGCTATTCTGCATTTGGTCTTGATTAGAGCCTAGGAAGCTGTAGTGGGGAAGGTGCCCTGTAATAGCAATCATAATACAGTTGGTGAAGTCTAAGCAGGAAAGAGAAAGCCAAATAAGCCCAGCAGAATCCTATACAAATCAAAAGAATTAACAAAAAAAAAAAAAGAATCCAGAAACTGTGGAATCTATGTAAGCATAAGGCAATTATTAAAGCAAAGCACAAGCTCTAAAAGAACAGTCCCAACAGTCTGGACATATTAAAAAATACTGTATCACAAATGGCCCACAATTCAAAAAGAAAGGAAGGTGATCCAATAAAATCCCTGTGTGACTTGCTACATAAGTTAAGAGGGCTGTAAAAATGAAAAGATTGTCACACAAGGAATGTATGTCTTATGTAAATGAAGAATACGGGAAAAAAATATCAAATATGTCCAGTAAAATTGAAATAAAAAATTGAAAGCTAGAAAGAATTTGAAAAGCAACCTGTAAACAATGTTCAAACTAAGCTCAACTCAAGCTTAAGAAATTATTTAAATACATCAGTAACAGAAACTCCTAGGAAATCAGTGGAATACAAGGTGTAAAAGTGGCAGTCATGGATGATAAATCTCTATTAAGAGAAGCAATGTGAGTTCTTTGCACAACTCCTTATTGCCGAAGGGTTTGTGAGATTGTCACACCTAGAGTATTCTTTGTAGCAGGTAGATCAGAGTTCATTGTCAGATATCTGTAGGAAAACTCTTAGACTCATGCACGACAGCTAAATTCTAAGAATCCAGGATCAGTTAGTATTCACTCAAGAGTTCTGAAGACACTAAAATGTGAAATGGCTGCATGACGACCAAGGTATTAAAACTGTCATGAAAAGGAGACAGAGGACTGATAGCTTGCCAGTGTAACTCAGCCACAGGAAAGGCTCTAGAAGCAATTATGGGAATTGCAGACCACCTTTGACAAAATGGTAGAGTTTGTTTATTTTTTGATTATATGGGTAAGCATAGGAAATAATTGACAATCTGACTTTTGTAAAGGAAAAATTTGCCTCACTAACTTACTAGAATTATGTCATCTTTGTTTGTTTGAAGAAATGGATATGGACAAAGAAGATCCTTAAGTAGGGGCATAAAATCTTTCAAAAAAGCCTTGTGCAAGATTCCACACCCAATGCTAATTAAAGAAAACCAATAGCTGCAGAATGGGAGAAAAGGGATTTTTTATGTATGGAAAACTGAGGAAAGGATAGAAAATGAAAGACAAGGTTTAGTGGTCACGTTTCAGGGTGGAGAAACATCAGTGGTGGTTCTTCCAGGGAGCTATGCTGAGACTCATTCTGTTCAACATTTTCATCAGTCACTTGTAGAAGGGAGTGCAGAGTGAAATCTCTAAGCTGCAGGGGAAGCTAAGATACTGCAGGTGTTCAAATGCCACACTGATGGTGAAGAATGCCAGAAGAAATTTATGAAATGAATGAACAATAGAAATGTGGAAGTTGAACTTCAATTTAGATATTGGTGCACCTTGGGGAAAATAGCTGAAGTATGATTAGCCTTTGTTGAATTTGGAAATGACAGTTACATGTCAGGAATGAAAGCCTGAAGTAATCAGTGCCAATCCTTTGAAATCATCTGCACAATATGTAGTGGCAGCCAAAAAGGACAACAAAATATTTGGTGTCATGAAGTGCCACTGGGTGTCATCCTACTAAGTATGAAACAGAAACCATAATTTTTAGCCTGTATAAAGCCTTAGTGCACCCACATTTTTTGTACTGTGTGCAGTTCTCATTTCCAGAATGGTAGTCAGAAGAAACACAGAGCAAGGCAAGGGAATCAGAAGAGACTAAAAAGAGTGGGATTCTTTAGTTCAAGGAGATGTCCAGGAGGAGGAGGGAAAAGTTTGGTGAGGAGGTGCCTGAGACTTAGAAAATCTTAAAGCAGTGAATAAGGTGAATGTAGAACTGTTGTTAACCAAATCCCACAACATTAGAACAAAAGGAAACTTAACAAAACTAGTAGGCAGATCTGTTTTAAAGAAGTAAGAGAAAGTACTTCTTTAAGCTCTTCGTAGAGAACTTCTGTTGGAAATCAGTTGCCATAGAAGGCTAGTGAGTCAGTATCATTACACTCATGAAGTTAGGTGCATGGGTAGACTACAGGTCCATAATCACATACTACAGTGAAGTATGAATGATAGGCAAACGTTAGTGGTCAGGCTTAAATTCTCTCTAAATAACATCTTCTAATGTCTCTCTCAAAGACTAAACAGTGGGATGAATAGACTGTATGTTCTGTCTTGGAAACGACTCTTTTACAGGCTTTATTTAGCCAGTGAGGCAGCTGGTCTTGCAAGTTCTAAATGTCTGATAACTTTTGGTTTAACAAAAGAACAAACAGTACCAGGAAAAATGCTATGTATTTTCTATGGCAATCTTTCTGCTGATATCCCCTGCATGCTCCTGTTTTCTGGGTCAAATGAAATGAAAGTAACTTCCAATGTTTTTTTCATAGGTAGGCAGAAAGGCCACATTTATTATGTGATACTAAGATCAAAAAGAAATATCATAATCTCTAATTATTAGTTCATTTTCCAAAAGGAAAAGATTATGTATTAAATGAAGTGTGAATATACTCATTAGCTGTGGTAGCTGTGACACAAAAGACATCAGTATTTCTGCAATTCATCCAGATGTCATGCTAATAAAAGCTATACCGGGAGTGTGGGTACAGTGAATAAATACTTTAATAATGCTAAGAAGACTGTAAGAGAGAATTTTGGTGGTAAGATATTTTCCTTTTGTAATTCTAACAGTAACAGAACAGGTAAATAACTCTATAAGCCATCATTCTACCTGTGGTGCTGATAAGGCAGCAAATGGTAGAAGAGAAAAGGCTGTCATGAGTGTTGTCTACATTGAACTTACTCTGATGCTAGTTCCAGGATCTGTCAGATTTCAGTAAACTACAGATAAGCAATAAAGACATTTTCCAGAAGGCGATCAATTCAGCCAAAAAAGGCAAGGTCAAAGGACTTATTCTTGAACCATTATCCTTACTTTCAGTTAAACTGACACAATCAGAATGACCTTCAAGTGGCTTCTAGCCTGCATTTAGAAGGAAACAGCTCTCCAGAACTGACCATTGGTACTACAGTACATCTGCTTGAAGGTCACAAGCACAATTTGTATTATGATTTACTTGGCACAGCAAAGCCTACAACAGATATGTGAATGGCGCAACAACAAAATATAAAATCTTGACTCTACAAAGCTGGACAGTTGTCATTGGCTTCAGGTAACAAGAGACTAGTTTCTTGCTTTCTTTTGGGGAAAGGAAACATTAATTTTCATAGTAGATTACTTCTCCAGAATTGGCCTTACTTTAATCACCCTCAAAAATGCATGTTATCTAGAAAATGTATCTTTTCAGGATAGGAATTTCTGTAAGCCATCTCATCAGATAACGGCATATTATGATAAGATTATCAGATAATAAGATTAGCCATAGAATCATAGAATGAGTTGAGTTGGAAGGAATCTTAAAGACCATCTAGTTCAAACCCCCTTGCCATGGGCAAGGATACCTTCCACTAGATCAGGTTGCTCGAAGCCCCATCCAACCTGTCCTTGAACACTTCCAGAGATGGGGCATCAACAACTTCTCTGGGCAGCCTGTTCCAGTGCCTCATCACCCTCATGGTAAAGAATTTCTTCGTAATGTCTAATCTAGATCTAGCCTCTTTTAGTTTAAAAACCCCTGTCCTATCTCTACACTCCCAGATAAAGAGACCATCTCCAGCTTTCCTGTAGGCCCCCTTTGGAAGACCACTGTAAGATTTCAGGATTTCCTTGGAGCCTTCACTACATTCACAGGTATTGTAGGTATTTTGAATGGATGTGTGAAATTATCGAACTCATAACTAAATTTCATAGTTGTTTTTGGATTTCTATATCTGACATTTTAAAAAGGGTATCTTTTTTTTTTTTTTTTTTTTATCCACTCAGTTCAGCTCTGACACAATTTTCAGGAGCACAGCAGTTNGAAAGTTTTTATTAATGCTATGAGGACAACACAAACTCTTCCACACAAAATGTGAATGTATTTACTGCTTTAATGTAAGAACACAGATGAGAAGTCCAGTAAAACCCATATGCTTGTCTTCCCAGAGAACTCTCTGTTAAGTTTTGAACACAAAAATAAGGGGACAGGATTGCAGTTTATATTAACATATTTGTGTTTTCTCTCCCTCTCTCTTTTTTTTTCTTCTAATTTTTATTTACACAGTGCTTACAGTATTTAACTCCCCAACTCAAAATAGCAAAAACAATAGAGGCAGACCTCTTTTAAGTGAAATTCTTCAGAAAAAAAAAAAAAAAAAACAAGGAAAAAAAAAAGAAAAATCTTCTCTATACAAGTTACTTTCTCCAATGTACTTAAATATAGAAATCAGAACATCTCTTTCTTAAAACTGAAACAAAACAGTGCCTAGGATAGTCATGATCTAGCTCTACATCCCCATGTTTCCTAGGCTTCTGGTCCCAGCTCAAAAGAAGTGTGCTATCATCAATATATCCTGAATAGTTGCAGTGACTTCAGGATTTATTTGTATTCTTTTTTTTTTTCAAGAAAAAGAATAATTCCTAATATTCCATGTGTAGCACAGTTGGGCCTCCAGTCTTACGTTGGATGCAGGGTAAAGCATTCTTTTAGATCAGGTATTCCTTATGAGAATGTAGCGCAATTAAGGCTATATTTTGGTAATATACTAAGAAGCAGTACCTATGTGAGAGCTCTTCTTCTGCCTCCTATTCCATACTTTCTTACCCCCAGTTCACATTCCTAACCTTGTCCCACAGTTATGAACATGCCATTTGAAGTGTGACGCAGATAATCAAACAGGAAATCAAAATGGCTTTAGAAAACTTTGAATGTCCTAGTAAATCTTTTAAATTAAATTAATACCTATATTCAATGCACAGTGTAATCTTGCAAACATAGGAGGTGGGAAGGAGGGGCCAGCATCACTGCAAAGACAAGGCTATGTGGATCTGTCTCTTGAGAATTACTTTCTGTGTTTTAACTACTACTGATGCTAATCAGCTAAAGTGAATGAGTGCAAGTTCTGTCTTTCAACACAGTACTTCTGCTGCTGGCTGTTTTAGTAAACAGATTCTTTCAAATTGTATGTATTTGGGGATTTTTTATTTAGGTATTCAAAACTAAATGTAGGTACAAGTTGAAATAAACACAATTCTAAAATGTAAAATTAATATCATTTTAAGAACATGCTGGAAGAAAATGCTTTTCCAACAACCATAACAGTTTGTCACATATACATATATATGTTACAGCATATACATATAGCAAAGAGAGTTGTGAGGAAAATGAATTTATAAAAGACCAACTTCTGCACTTGCTTGGGATTTACAACAAAAAGAGAAAACCTCATACATAAAGGATAAATGAAAATGAGAAAAATATAATAGAAAACTTTCTAGAACTTAGTCCATGTCACTAGTAGTATTACTGTATAAAAAAAATGGCTGACAGGTTCTATTCCAGTTAGAAATTAAAATATTAAATTAAATCCTGTTATATTCAACACATAGACGATTTGAATTCAAAATGAACAGTCTAGTCCCATTTCTCTGGTAAATTAAAATTTCCTAACTTTAATTATTCTTTCTTTATACCTTCACCAACTGTATTAGAAATGGACAAATTGACAGAAATATTTTGACCAGAAATGAACATGGGATTTGACCCATACCATTTTGTATTGGGTTTATGTGGTAAAGGTTTGGTAGCAGGGGGGCCACAGGGGTGGCTTCTGTGAGAAGATTCCAGAAGCTGCCCCATGTCAGATAAGAGCCAACTCCAGCCGGCTCCAAAAGGGACGCACCGCTGGCCAGACCCGAACCAATGAGCGATGTTGTTTGCACCTCTGTGAGAGCATATTTAAGAAGGGGAAAAAAACTGCTGCACAACAGCAGCTGGGAGTGAGAGGAGTGAGGAACAGTCCTGCAGACACCAAGGTCAGTGAAGAAGGAGGGGGAGGAGGTGCTCCAGGTGCCGGAGCAGAAGTTCCCCTGCGGCCTGTGGTGAGGCCCATGGTGGAGCAGGTTGTCCCCCTGCAGCCCATGGTGTACCATGGCGGAGCAGATCTCCACGCTGCAGCCCGTGGAGGANNNAGCTCTTGAAGAGCTGCAGCCTGTGGGAAGCCCACGCAGGACCCGTTCGGGAAGGACAGCATCCCGTGGGAGGGACCCCACGTTGGAGCAGGGGAACAGAGAGCGACCATGAAGGAGCGGCAGAGACGAAGCAATACGGACTGACCGCAACCCCCATTCCCCGTTCCCCTGCACCGCTCAGGGGGAGGAGGTAGAAGAGGGTGGATGGGAGGGAAGGTGTTTTTAGTTTGCTTTTAGTTTCTCACTGCTCTAGTTTGCTAGCTATAGTAATAAATTATACTAATCTCCCTATGTTGAGTCTGTTTTGCCCATGACGATAATTAGTGAGTAACTTGCTTGTCCTTATCTCAACCCTTAAGCCCTGGTCCATCATATTTTCTCCCCCTGTTTCTTTGAGGAGGGGGAGTGAGCGAGCGGTTGTGGTGGAGGTCGGCTGTTTAGCTGGGTAAAACCACCACACATTTAAACAATGACATATGATATACATAAAAGAGAAAGAAAAAAAAAAATTCAAAGAAAATGAATATGACAGATGATAGCTGTAGTACTTCAAGATGCTAAAATATGAATTATTGTTATCTTCTTAGGGAAAATATATTTTGAGTTTTTCAAGACATTTTCTAATTTCTCTGCTTTTGTGCCTCTGTAGTGATTCTCAATGTCATGTCCAGATTCATATTTAATATTTCTTCTCTATTTTTATAGTCCAAATTAGAGCTGAATAGTTTGCTATACCAGCATTTTAAGAGAAAAACATGAGCCTTAGATTAATACATTTTCATAGAAGGGTGAGAATGCTTTTCATACAACTTGATTATATGCTTTTCAATCAAAACCATATTAGCATTAGGAGAATCCTTTCCAATTTTACCATTATATTTATTATCCATCTTCCATTAATTTTAGGTTTTAAATTCTGGAAAAAAAAATATACAATCTGATAAAGAAATAGTCTTGTGTTTATCCTATGAAACAATTCCAGAAGACATTTCCTAGTTTCAACAGACCTTCTAAGGCACAAAACCGATCCCACCCTCCATCATATTTTTCTGGCTGATCTCAGTTCACATTTGTGGAATTCTTACGTACTCCATTGAGCTGTTTCCTCAGGCTAATAGTTTCTAGGTGTTAACAGGCATTCCAATAATCCAGTATTGGATTATTTTTTAATCTCAATGTTTTTGAGAAAGCCAAATGTCTAGTATAAATATTGATGTCTAGTATAAACGTCTAGTATAAATGTTGATGTGTCTAGTATGAAATGCATGAAAGTAAATGTCTATTATAATGTTGAATGTCTAGTATAAATATTGATAAATAGCATTTTACGCAGTAGTTCTAAGTGTTCTCTGCTGATACTTGCGACAAATCTTGTTCAGTATTTGCTTCTTTGAGTTCATTTAAAACTGGCAGCTCCTGAGTCTTTCAAATAAAGCTTAGATGCATTCTAAAACCCTTCCCAGTTCTACTAAGCACCAGCAACCCATCTCTCTTTAGTCAGCTAAGGGCTTCAAAACCAGTGCGTTTTTACTGCAATCAACAATACTTAAATGCAGGCTTAAATGCTATGCTGTTTTAATTGCCTATGCTGTTTCTTGGGTCCTAATCACTTGTCATGGTTTTGGCTGGGATAGAGTTAAATTTCCTCATAGAAGCTCACATAATGCTGTGTTTTGGATTTTTGATTAAAATAGTGGTGATAACACACTGATGTTTTAAGTTGTTGCAGAGCAGTGTTTACATAGAACCAAGGACTTTTCAGCTTCTTATACTGCCCTGCCAGCAAGGAGGCTTGGGGTGCACAAGAAGGCGGGAAGGGACAGGACCAAGACAGCTGGCCCAAACTGGCCAAAGGGATATTCCACACCATATGACATCATGCTGAACAATAAAACTAGGATGGCCGGCTGGAGTGGGGTGGAGGGCCGCTGCTCAGGGACAGGCTGGGCGTTGGTCAGTGGGTGGTGAGCAACTGCACTGTGCATCACTTGCTTTGTATATTCTTTTGTTGTTATTATTACTATTATTATTATGCCTTCCTTTTCTGTTCTATTAAACTGTCTTTATCTCAGCCCACAAGCTTTTACTTTTTTTCTGATTATCTCCCCCATCCCACTCTGGGGGTGGTGGTGAGTGAATGGCTATATGGTGCTTAGCTGCCTGCCAGGTTAAACCACATCACCACACATCCATTGTGGTATAATTATAACAAAAATGTCACTTTATTTCCACCAGTTGCAAATTTAGACATACTTTTCCATCAAAGCCGCACCTACTGATGTTAGGCATTTTTTCTGGTCTACAGCTCCTTTTCATGCTGTAAAGGAGAAATTTATATGGCTATTTCAGCTTTTGTCTTTTAAAGTTGTGTTTCTCTTGCTCTCTCTCTTTTTTTTTCTCACCTTAACAAAATAATTAATTTTTAAGTAATAAAAATATATGACAAATCTCTTGTATAGCATTAAGGTTATGTATTGTGGCACACAAACTTATTTGCCTAAGAAGTTTCATGCTGATGCAATCTGATGTTGCACGTGTTGATCTAAGATTCATGGTTCCGAGTGAAAATTGAACACATCTGCAAATATTAATATTTTAAAAGGCAGATTAAAGAAAAAAATGAGACAGATTATGTTAATAGTAGAGAATTCATGATAAAATATATAATAATTATAAATACAAACAATGTTTTTCTAAAGTGGAAACCTTGACAACTGCTTCATTACCTTGAGACTCTCAAGATTCCTCATGTGAACAAACATAAGCAAGACCTTCCTTCACTTTAACTAATCTGACTAAAATATTTTTATCTGAATTGACTCCAGATTAGAATCTCTATATATTTCTTTTCTTTTCTTACAAGCCTGAAAAACATTAATACAACCCAGATCACTTGCAAATAAACATTCTTTATGAATTACACCTTTCAGACTTGTTTGCTTTTCTCAGTCACATAGGTGTAAACTAGTTCTAACCTACAGCAGAAAGTCCAACGTGCCTCACATTCGCCCTGGTCAGACTGTTTCCTACCACCTATTTCAAACACTACTGAAGTATTTCTTGATCTAAGCAAATTCGTCTTTAACGTTTGCATTTGAAATGGAAGCAGAACTTGATGAAGGGCAGAGGTAGTGTTTTTTTGTTCGTTTGTTTTCCCTTAGCTATAAGTCTGTGGGGCTTTTTGTCTCCTCCTGGAAGGAGAATATTGAGGTTTCCTATTAAGTAAAGCAAGACATTAAAGTAAAGCAAGAGTTAAAAATCATGGCATTTCTGTCAGGCTTTTATAGCATCTTAAATACAATCTTGCTTTACTTAATAGGAAACCTCAGTATATCTTTTTTAGAAAATCCCATATTACCTTTCTCCTTTTCCCTTAGAACTACAAAAGCTTTATATTTTCCAGTTTTGGCCATAAGTAGAACAGAAATTGTCAAAATTAAAATGCTATTCTTGTGCTATTTACAGCCTGGTTAGAAACAGGAAGTACCAAAAATCCGACAAGGCTTCCTAACCTTCTATCCTAATTCTACAAAGCTAAAAAAATGCATTAATTCTGGTAAACATAAGAAATTCTTTTTGTTAAGCTCATGCAGATCTCTTCTATCTGCAGAGTCACCCAGTAGTTCTCATAAATGAGTTTGTTTGATTTGTATGTTTAAAAGACAAAATTAGAAAAAAAAAAAAAAAGCTATGAATTTGAATAAAAAAAAATTTAACTTCAAAGTGATTTATGAGTTTGGCACCAAGTTCCTCTTCAAGTGTTCCAAAGACCTTATTTACATAAAACAGTACTGTGTGTGACTTCTTGTGAACTATAAAAAATAACTTTTTTTAAAAGTTGACTATCAAAGAGAGAAAATAAATAGTAAACATCAGCATATTTAAAAGTGCATTCACTTAGTTTTTGCAAGTGTAAAGTTCAGTTTATTTCATGTAGTTCTAAATATAAACAAACACAGATCAGAAGCAACCAGCAGTGCCTGTGGGTTTTTCTTAGCATGACCATTAGCTTATGATCTGATTTTTGGCAGGGAAAAAAAAAAAATGAAAAGCAGCTGATCTAAGAAACAGATAGACTAAAGGAGTGTATAGTTTACTTTAATAATTGGTA
Organism: Chauna torquata; assembly: GCA_013399475.1. Lineage (NCBI taxonomy): Eukaryota > Metazoa > Chordata > Aves > Anseriformes > Anhimidae > Chauna > Chauna torquata. Next base: position 11,151 of record VXAL01013267.1, on the reverse strand, counting down.
CTATGCAACATAATGTAGGCAAACATACTAAAGTAATATGTGCTTATCTTTTTCTTTACAGAATCAGCATTTCATTTTCTGAATATAAGCTGTGGTTTGGTAGATATACACATGAAAAGGTTTTAAATGAGGTTATGGTAAGAAATATGTCCTCTGAATATGCATCTTCAAGGAGGCAAGTCAGGTATTTAGGAAATGAAATGAGATAATCCATTCTGGGCATGGGACACAGAATATGGGGACAGAGATAAAAGGACAAAAAGTAGAGGAGTGGGAAGACCCTGAAGCATTATCAAAAGATAAATAAGGAGGTGGTCTTACCTGTTGTGTAGGTGATACACATTTGTGCAAGAGAATAAGGGAAAGATCCACAAAACTGATAATATGACTGGAAATAGTAATCCTTATAAGCAATGAGGGAATAATGAACTGACACACCAGTTAGGTCATTAGAGCAAAGGCAATGAAAGAAACAGAGGTCATTAGGTTACAGAAGCCAGCACAAGAGACAAATCAGATTCAAAGAGACATGGTATATAACGAAGGACTAGACAGTAAGCTAAAAGGAGGTAGAAATGACAGGGAGGCAGAAGGGATAGTAGAGCGTTAGTGGACACAGAGAAAGGAAGAGGAGAAGTAGTAGAAAGGCAAATAAGATTTGAAAATCATGGCATTTCTGTCAAGCTTTTATACTGTCTTAAATACAATCTTGCTTTACTTAATGGGAAATATACCCTTTTTGCATTAATTTATACTTTGGGTAGCTAGTATTTTTTGAAAATTCAAATCAAAACTTTTGTTTACCTATGCTAAAATTGCAATACTTGTGGTCACGTACCTTCTAGGTCTGCTTAACAATACTTCTAAGAGCTTTGAGCTAATTCTGCCCACCAGAAGAAATTATAGGTTAATGAAAAAATTAGAAAGATATGGGTTGTGTTAAGAAATAAATATTGTTTAATTGAAAATAGCAACTGTGCCAACTTATTTCAAGTGCTATGACTAGTTTTTCCAAGTGCTGAATTCATGTTCTTGCTGACAGCAAGAACAAAAAGTTTAACACTACTGAATGTAAAAGTGATGTTTACCTAAGCAGATCCCTCAGTTTAATTCATTTGGAAGAACCTCCAACACCGTCACCTGCAGAAAGTCCTTACTTGAATGTAGCTAGACGTTAACAAGTGTACGGTAGCAGTGTGACTCCCTACCTAACTCTGGAAGAAATTGATGATGTAAGGGTTACCTAATCACCAGTACCCTTAGGGGCCAAGAAGAACTTTTCCTGAGAGAAGCAGAAATAAGGAAGGCCCTTGGAGGGTTCGGACTTCTTTATAGTACCAGAAAGTGGAGTAGAAAAGGTGGATGGCATATGAGTTGCAACCTGAAGGCAAAATGAGTCCCTGTAGGTAAGATCTACTAAGCTACTTTATATCTAGGTGATATGTTCATAAGTAAAAGCTGCAGGCTAAAGACCACGCTTCAGCTAGAAAAATTTACACAGTGGTTATCGGAAGTGTTAGCCTTAAGAAAAGGAACTAGATGCACAGCTCTTTTAGACTATTTAGAAATATTCAACTTGGTAGGTTTTGAAACTGCCTTATACTTATGCACCAGAAGTTAAATATTACATAATCATGATTTTAGATACCATTCTTAATTAAATAAGAATATGGGCACCTCTTTTACAGTGATGGCCCTATGCGTGTAATAGAAGTTTTTTTTAGTCCCCCAAAACAGGGATTCCCACCTTAGTAAAGATAAACAAATATTTGCATTTTTATCACTATCTGTCTTGAGTTTTTTGTTGGTTTTCATTATAGTTTTGTGTCAGCACACATCTGTAACATTCTTCCTTAGGTTATTTCTATAAATTTGGTGTTATAGGGCAAACATTTTTTTACAATTGGATAAGATGAAACCAAAAAAGACAAGAAAGTGGCAGATTACCTTCTCTCAACATGAGTTAAGCCTGTTAGCTATTGAGCAAAGAACCTAGCTAGGGCTAATTAATTTGCAGATTGTGTTGCTATTCTAATTCAGAAAAACCCTGCTTTTTTTTTTTCTTTTTCTGAATGTTGTGCAAACACACAGTAGCTCAAGCCCTCTGCATTTCTGACCAGTCTTCATAGACTGCCTAAATTAAGATAGGATGCCAATTAAGACTGAGCTAGGAACTAATGCTACAAACCCCATTTATGCTACTTACCTGAACTTATTAGAGATACATCCAGTAAACATATTCACACACACATTTAAGGAGTAATAAAAAACATATATACCATTATAGTGCCTGAGGCTTTATGTTATTTACTAAAGAAAATCAGGAAACATCTTTTATTATAATTAGCAAATCTATCCCAAAAATAAATTGTGCAAAATAATAACAACAAAACTAGGGGGGGGTTGCTGTGGGTCGGCTGGCTGCTGCTTGGGGTCTGACGGAGCATCAATCACTGGGTGGTGAACAATTTCATTGTGCATCACTTGCTTTGTATATTCCTTTATCACAATTATTATTTTCCCTTCCTTTCCTGCCATACTAAGCAGAAAGTTTATTTCTGTCTTTATTTCAACCTTTTTTCTGATTCTGTCCGCCATCCTGCTGCAGGGGAGTGATAGAACAGCTGTGTGGTGCTTAGCTGCCTGCTGGGTTAAACCACAACAAAGAAACATCTTTTATTACAATTAGCAAATCTATCCCAAAATAAATTGTGCAATAGTGTTGAAAAATGAGTGCAGAAGTAGGTCAAGTGCTTAAAAAAATAATTATTATTGAAGAGTGCAAGTAAATGAATCATGAGAGAAGACAAAAAATTGAATATTCATTCTATGATTCAAACTGCAATGTGCATCAAGACAGAAGGCAACTGGTTTTTTTTGATCAAGTTTCTGCAGGTGCATGATTTTTGTGAGTGAAAGCAGATGAAAAAACCCTCAGCATGGATTTTAAGATAAATGTTATTACTATTCTTTGGCAACTATTTTCCAAGAAGTGATTACTAGGTTTATGCTTACACTCCATATCTTGGAAATCTCATAAGTAAAAAGCTTCTTTTTGCCCATTAATTTTAAAATGGAAGCTATGGCAAACCATCCATGCTATTATTTGGGTTCATCAGACTCCCTCCACAAAGCCTTTCGATCTGATTTTGGTACCTTTTTCTCCAAGAGTTTTTATTTGTTTGTTTGTTTTGAGAAAACCCTCAAAGAAATTGTGATGAAGAATGTAACATTGAATATACTTGACATTTATAAGCATTTTGTTACTTCATGGGCATAATGGTGAAAAGTAGAAAGGAGTTTTGAATCTTTACAATGGAGTTGTGTTAGTTATAGTAAGTATAATTACTTAGGATTTGTTTCCTGATGAGGCAGATACAGTTGTCATAGCTGGTGTGTCTATGTCCCTAGGACATGAAATTCTTCAAATGCACAGTAGTAGGATTAAGATTAAATGAGTAATGATAAGACTAAATGAACAATGAGTGATTTTATGTATGTTAGCCTAAGGCATGACTCTTTGAGAAATTAGGATTCTCTAAGACCTGAATAAGACTTTAGTTTAAATTTTCACATCATATTCACAGTATTCTCAATCTTAGTCATTCAAACTTCTTTTTAAATATTTTGGGCTTCTTTGATATGTTGTTCAGATTTTGAGGCAGAGCTTTAAGCTATTTTTTTTTTTTCTTCTAACTATAATGAAGAAATAATTTGTCTTTTCCCTTGTATGAAAGCTGATTTAATCAAGCTGATTTAATCACAGGTCTTCAGAAGCTCAGCAGAAAGAGCATTAGCATCATGAACTTTAGGGATCAAATGGTCCTTTTCAGCATCATGTCCATTTTCCTTCTCTGCAACTTCATCTGACATTTTCTTTGTATGATCTTTCTTGTAAGTAAAGAAAAAAGCAGTTAAAGGATTGAACAAGCTTAATTCACTTTTATTCTTTTATATTTCTGTTACTGAACCAATTCTAGACTTTAAATGATTTTTCATGTTAATTTATTACTGTCATGTAAATGGTACTAAAGCTTCCATAACCTTCAATATAAACCAAACAAACTTCCCAGCTCAAACTACAGCTGAGGTTCATCTAGTTGTCTCTTCGTTGATACTTTATTCGGACAGGAGGTCATTATTATAATTACAGCTGAGAAAAATATAAACACGAGAAAGTATTTATTACATTTATTACATTTTGGGTTTTATCTTTTGCAGACACAGTGTGCACAGGAGTGCACAAGAAGCCGCGAGGGGACAGGACCAAGACAGCTGACCCAAACTGGCCAAAGGGTTATTCCACCATATGACATCTTGCTGAACAATAAAACTGGGGTGGTCAGCTGGAGTTAGGGGGTGGACTGCTGCTCAGGGATGGGATGGGCATTGGTCAGCTGGTGGTGAGCAATTGCATTGTGCATCACTTGTTTGTATATTCTTTTATTATTACTATTATTATTATTGTTATTCTTCTTATTATTTTCTCTGTCTTTTCTGTGTTATTAAACTGTCTTTATCTCAGCCCACGAGCTTTTACTTTTTTTTTTTGTTTCTATTCCCTCCCCATCCCACTGGGTGGATGGGTGGTAGGGGTTGAGTGAACGGCTGTGTGGTGCTTAGCTGTCTGCCAGGTTAAACCACAACACAGCCTATACCAGCAAGCAATTCTTAGCAGGTGAGGTTGTTCATAGTAGGATGCAATATTCTTAGTAAATCGGACAATGAATAGTGCTTAAGAATATCTGTCACAGGAACTATATGCAAAATCAGGCTGAGTTTACTATTTTTAACAACTAAAGTGCAGTTCCATGATTAATTTCAGAAAAAAAAAAAATGGACATAGAAGACACTTGGTGAGAAGAGTTCTGCGAGTGGTGTGTTATGATGGACAGTTATAGGCTCTTCAGAAGGGCAGGAGGGGCAGGGGGCTAGTGTTGTGTGTAATGGAGGGGCTGGATTATATGGAGCTTGCAGTTGGTGATGACAATGCTGAGAGCCTCTGGGTGAGGATTAAGGGAAAAGCAAATAAAGTGGATGTCATTGTGTGAGTCTACTACAGATCACCCAGCCAGGATGACAGCACTGATGAATTCTTCTTTAATGAACTAAGGGATATAGAATCATAGAACCATAGAGACATAGAATGGTTTGGGTTGGACCAGACCTTAAAGATCGTCTAGTTTCAACTCCCTTGCCATGGGCAGGGGCACCTTCCACTAGAGCAGGTTGCTCAAAGCCCCATCCAGCCTGGCCTTGAACACTTCCAGGGATGAGGCATCCACAACTTCTCTGGGCAACCTATTCCAGTGCCTCACCACCCTCATAATACAGAATTTCTTCCTAATGTCTAATCTAAATCTACCCTCTTTTATTTTAAAGCCACTACTCCTTGTCCTCTCACCACACTCCCTGATAAAGAGTCCCTCTACATCTTTCTTGTAGGCCCCCTTTAAGCACTGGAAGGCTGCTATAAAGTCTCTCCAGAGCCTTCTCTTCTCCAGGATGAACAACCCCAATTCTCTCAGCCTGTCTTCATAGGAGAGGTGCTCCAGCCCTGTAATCATCCTCCTCGTGGCCCTCCTCTGGACTTACTCCAATAGCTTCTTTGCCTTCTGTTGTTGGTGCCCCAGAGATGAATGCAGTAGTTCAGGTAGAATCTCATGGGAGCACAGGAGAGAGGGAAAATCACCTGCCTTGACCTGCTGGTCGTGTTTCTTTTCATGCAGCTCAGGATACTGTTGGCTTTCTGGGCTGCAAGGGCACATCAACGTTTTTCATCAACCAACAGTCCCAAGCCCTTCTCCACAGGGCTATTTTCAATCCATTCTCCACCCAACCTGTATTTGTGCTTGGGATTGCCCTGACCCAGGTGCAGAACCTTGCACTTGGCCTTGTTGAACTGCATGAGGTTTACAATGGCCCAGCTCTCAANAATCACCTGCCTTGACCTGCTGGTCGTGTTTCTTTTCATGCAGCTCAGGATACTGTTGGCTTTCTGGGCTGCAAGGGCACATCAACGTTTTTCATCAACCAACAGTCCCAAGCCCTTCTCCACAGGGCTATTTTCAATCCATTCTCCACCCAACCTGTATTTGTGCTTGGGATTGCCCTGACCCAGGTGCAGAACCTTGCACTTGGCCTTGTTGAACTGCATGAGGTTTACAATGGCCCAGCTCTCAAACCTGTCAAGGCCCCTCTGGATGTCATCCTTTCCCTCCAGTGTGTTGACTGCGCCACTCAGCTTGGTGTCATTTGCAAACTTGCTTAGGGTGCGCTCAATCCCCTTATCCATGTCAATGCAAGGATGTTAAATAATTCCGGTCCCAATACTGACCCCTGAGGAATGCCACTCACCACGGGTCTCCAACTAGACATCAAGACATTGACCGCTACTCTTTGAGTGCAACCATCCAGCCAATTCTTTATCCACCAAGTGGTCTGTCAAATCCACGTCTCTCTAATTTGGAGGTCAGGATGTCATGGGGGACTGTGTCAAATGCTTTGCACAAGTCCACATACATGACGTCAGTTGATCTTCCTTCATCCAACAATGCTGTAATCCTGCCATAGAAGGCCACCGCATTGGTCAGGTATGATTTGCCCTTAGTGAAGCCATGTCGGCTGTCACCAATCACCTTTTTGTTCTCTGTGTGCCTTAGGGGGATCCGCTTCATGATCTTTCTGGGCACAAAAGTGAGACTGACTAGCCTGTAGTTCCCCATGTCTGTCTTTTTTCCTTTTTTAAAAATGGAGGTTATGTTTCCCCTTTTCCAGTCAGTGGAGATTTCAAGGGACTGCCACAACTTCTCAGATATGATGGAGAGTGGCTTAGCAAATTCGTCTGCCAGTTCCCTCAGGACCCTCGGATGATATTCATCAGGTCCCATGGACTTGTGCACATTCAGGTTCCTTAGATGGTCTCAGACCTGATCTTCTCTTACATTAGGTAGTTATTCATTCTTCCTGTCCCTGCGTTTTCCTCCTGTGACTTGGGTGGTGTGGCTAGAGCACTTGCTGGTGAAGACTGAGGCAAAAAAGTCATTGAGTACCTCAGCCTTCTCCATATCCCGAGTAACCAGATCTCCAATTTCCTTCTGGAGAGGGCCTATATTTTCCCTAGTCTTCCTTTTATCACTGACCTACTTACAGAAGCCCTTCTTGTTGACCTTGACATCACTGGACAGGTAGAATTCTGTTAGGGCATTAGCTTTCCTAACTTGATCCCTGGCTACTTGGATGATTTCTCTTTATTCCTCTCAGGTTACCTGCCCTTGCTTCCACCCTCTATAGGCTTCCTTTTTGAGTTTGAGTTTGCTAGGAGCTCCTTGCTCATCCTTGCAGGCCTCCTGGCATTTTTGCCTGACTTACTCTTTTTGTTGGGATGCATTGCTCTTGAGCTTGGAGGAGGAGATGCTTGAATATTAGCCAGCTTTCTTGGGCCCCTCATCCCTCCAGGGCTTTCTCTCACAGTACTCTACCAAACAGATCTCTGAAGAGGCCAAAGTCTGCTCTCCTGAAGTCCAGGGTAGTGAGCTCACTGTGCACCCTCCTCACTGCCCTTAGGATCCTGAACTCCACAATCTCATGGTCAATTACAGCCAAGGCTGCCTTTGACCTTCACATTCCCCAGAAGCCCCTCCTTGTTGATGAGAATAGGGTCCAGCATAGCTCCTCTCCTCATTGGCTCCTCTATCACTTGGAGAAGGAATTTATCATCAATGCATTCCAGGAACCTCCTGGACTGCTTATGCCCTGCTGTGTTGTCCCTCCAACAGATACCGGGGTGGCTGAAGTCCCTCATGAGGATCAGGCTTGTGAATGTGAAGCTGCTCCCATCTGTCTATAGAAGGCCTCATCTGCTCAGTCTTCGTGGTCGGTTGGCCTGTAGCAGACCCTCACTATAATGTCACCTGTCCATTCTCTCCCTTTAATCCACACCCATAAGCTCTAGATCATGTCTTTAGATCAGCCACCCTTGTCCTTGTGGGTGATTTCAACTTGCAAGATATAAACTGGGAATACCACAGAGCTGATACAAACAGGTCCAGGAAATTCCTAAAACACCTTGATGATAACTTCTTGGTACAGGTACCAAGGGAGACGGCTAGGAAAGGTGCCCTCCTAGATTTGTTGTTTGCAAAAAGAGAGGGTCTTGTAGATGAGGCGGCGATTGGTGGCTGTCTTGGCCATGGAGATCATGAAGTAGTTGTTTAAAATCTTTGGTGATAGAGAAGATTGTTCTGGGAGTTAGTGAAAAACACTTGAAAGACAATGCAGTCATTGGTCACAGCCAACACAGGTTCATGAGGGGAAGGTCCTGTTTAATGAACTTAAGTTCCTTTTATGACAGGGTTATCCATCTAGTTGACCAAGGGAAGCCAGTTGATCTTTTTGGATTTCAGCAAAGCTTTCAATACTGTTTCTCACAGCATCCTTCTGGACAAAATGCCCAGCATTCAGCTAGATAAATACATAATATGATGAGTGAACAACTTGCCGATGGGGCTCAAAGGGTTATAGTAAATGGGGTTACATTAGGCTGGCAGTCAGTCACTAGTGGGGTTCTGCAAGGCTCCATTTCAGGGCAAGTTCAATGTTTTCATACATGACTTGGATGCAGGACTCAAATGTATACTAAGTAAGTTCGCAGACTACATTAAATTAGGAGGAACTGTTGACTCTGTTAAGCGTAGAGAGACCTTGCAGAGAGATCCTGACAAACCAGAGGGCTGGGCAATCACCAGCTGCATGAAATTTCACAAGAGCAAGTGCTGGATTCTGCATCTGGGATGGGGCAATCCTGGATATATATACAGACTGAGGGACAAGAGCCTAGTAAGCAGCCTCGCAGAAAGGGATCTGGGGGTTCTGGTTGATTGCAAGTTGAACATGAGTCAACAGTGTGCCTTGGCAGCCAAAAGAGCCAACTGTAGCCTGAGGTGCATCAAGCACAGCATTGCTAGCTGGTCAAGGGAAGTGATCATCCTGCTCTACTCAGCGCTCGTGTGGCCTCACCTCAAGTACTGTGTGCAGTTTTGGACATCACAATATAAGAAGGATGTTAAACCATTAGAGTGTGCCCAAAAGAGAGCAACAAAGATCAGGAAGGGTGTGAAGGGGAACATGTATGAGGAACAGCTGGAGACATTTGATTTGTCCAGCCTAAGAAAGAGGAGACTGAGGGATGACCTCATTGTGGTCTATAGCTTCCTCACAAGGGGGAGCAGAGGTGCAGGTGCTGATCTCTTCTCTCTGGAGACCAATGATAACACCCGAGGAAATAGCATGAAGGAGGTTCAGACTAGGTATTAGGAGGATGTTCTTGACCGAGAGGGTGGTCATGCACTGGAACAGGCTTCCCAGGGAAGTGGTCAAGGCACCAAGCCTGCCGAAATTCAAGAAGTGTTTGGACAACCTTCTCAGACATATGGTTTGATCTTTGGGTGGTCCCATGTGGCGCCAGGAGTTGGACTCAATGATCCTTGTGGGTCCCTTCCAACTGAGGATATTCTATGATTCTACGATTCTGTGATATTACAGAATTGGGATTCTTACAAGAAAATTTAAGAAATAAAGTTAAAAGTTTAATGTTAACATGCTTATGCTGTCTATGCTAAGAAACTCACTGAGCATTTGTTTCAGAAATATGATTTACTCTTGTTGAAGAATTTTAGATGAATGGCGTTGCAAGTAGTATTTGATCACATACACAGTATTTTTTAATTTAAACTGTCTCTGAATTACATTCACTGAGGAAACCAGTACCTGATTTTTTTTTTTTATTCACACAATATTGTTCATTTTTAAATCTCTGTTGCAGATCTGTTTTTAAGATATCCTACAGAAAGCTGAGAGTGTATTTTTTTCTAAAACATCACTTATTCATTCATTATCCTCCATCATTCACTCAAATAACTAAACATCAATATATTTTTCAAGTCACTATTCATAATGTGGAAAATTCTTTAGAAATACAGTGAATGTTTTTGTACACATATTCTCTAAGGGACACACACTTCTTGTCAGGGCACTTAAAGTGGTGTATATGATGCAATACTACTTTATAAAAAAAAAGTCTCAAAAATAAATGAATTCAATATGCCTAATTAATTTCTTGAAATGTCTAATTGATTGGAAAGTAAAGTCTTGATATGTTAGGGAATGTACACATTTCGTTCACATGACATACTGTTTAAGAAAGATGAATAGATAAAATCAGCGCATTTTCTTCTTATAATTGAGGATTAAGTTGCCAGTTATAACTAGGAGATTGTTCTCAGAACCTTTGGTGTTTCTGTGCGTGCATGTACAATTATATATCTCCATTATATCTTTAAGTTTTAATTTATCCTGATTTCGGCTGGGATGGAGTTAATTTTCTCTGTAATAGCTGCTGTGGTGCTGTGTTTTGGATTTAGAATGGAAATAACGTTAATAACACGCCGATGTTTTAGTTGGTGTGCTTTAGAGCAGTGCTTATACTGCCAAGAACATGCTGCCGTGCTAGCAAGAAGGCTAGGGGTGCACAAGAAGCTGGGAGGGGACAGGACCAGTACAGCTGACCCAAACTGACCAAAGGTATATTCAATACCATATGATGTCATGCTAACAATAAAACTAGGGGGGTCTGGCCAGGTCGGCTGCCGTTGCTCAGGGACTGGCTGGGCATCATTTAGCTGATGGTGAGCAATTGTGCTGTACATCACTTGATTTTTTTTATTATTATTATTTTCTTTGTTCTTTTTTTTTTTTTTCTTATTAAACCGTCCTTATCTCAACCAACAAGTTCTTGCACTTTTTTACCTTTTTGATACTCTCCCCCATCCCACTGTGGGGGAGTGAGCAAACTGCTGCGAGGTGCTTAGCTGCCTGCCAGGTTAAACCATAACATAACAGGTGTTCGAGAATTACCCCAGCAAGAGATTTAAAGTATGGAAGATGGTAAATGTTGTAGTACTCCCTTTCTGATAACATGTTAGATTTTAAAATGCTTTANAAAACTGTATATATTTAAAAAACTTAAAAAAAAAAAAAAAAAAAAAAAAAAAAAGATATCATTTCTGCTTTACAGTTAGAAAGCCTAATGAGGAAATGTAGCTTGCCTGTGGTATTCATTAGGACCAGAATCATATTTGTCATGGTTTTGGC
>VXAL01013265.1:57235-76807 GCA_013399475.1 Chauna torquata | reverse complement strand
GCACCCCGCACCCCTCACCTCCCCTCCGCACCCCTCTCCAGCCCCGGCCCCGCTTTGCACAGAGGCCAGGGATCAGCTGGCTCAGCTCGGGTGCTTTTGGGGTGACTTTGCTTTTTTGCGGGGCTCGGCACCGTGGGCTTTTTCCACCCTCTCCCTCTTCGCCCGTCAAGGTGTCCCCATCCCCAAGGCCTGCGGTGGCCGGATGGTTTTTATCCCTCCAGCTCTGAAGCCGTCACCCATCTGCCCCCGCCGCCGCTGGATGCAAACGCCGGAGACGGATTCACCCGCTGGGGCTGCTCGGCGAGAAAGTCGCGGCACCTCCAGCCCGGCCCTTCCTCCCCACCACTGGGGAAGTCGGCAGCAGAGGAAACCCGTGCTCGGAGAAAATCCCCGGGGAGGATTCGGTTTTTCGCTCCCACCGGGCTCGTCCCTTCATGCATGAGACAACCCCGGCTCTGCGGCTCCAGCGGGCGATGGCCGCGCAGTGAAGATGTCCGTGTCCAGGCTCAACAGCGTCAATGGCTTTCTGGAGGACGGCAGGATGGAGGCGGGGGACATTGGCAGGATCCTCCGCTGCCTGGAGATGGGCACCGTCCTCACCTTGTTCTACCAGAAGAAGTCACAGAGGCCGGAGCGAAGGACCTTCCAGGTGAAACTGGAGACCCGTCAGATCATCTGGAGCCGGACACCTGAGAAGGTGGAAGGGGACAGTAAGTACTGATGGCAGCGGCGAGCAGGCTGGGGACATGCCGGTGGGGTGCCTGGCCATGGTGGGATGTTCTACCACGGTGGGATTCCCAGCTGTGGTGGGATGCCTGGCCATGGTGGGATGTTCTACCACGGTGGGATGCCTGGCTGCAGTAGGTGCCTGGCTGTGGGGTGCCCAGCCGTAGTGGGATGGGATGTCCTACCATGGTGGGATGCCCAGAAGTGCACATGCAGGAGCTACCAGGCTGAGCAACACTCTTCCATCCCAGCTCACCTGGCCCGTAAGCTGCCGTGGGGCTTCAGCTGCTGCCATTTTGGCCCTGGTGTTTTATATCGTTGCTTGCAAGGGGGTAGAGGAGCCATCTGCTGCCTTGCCTGCTCAGGGTGTTTTTAAACCCCAAAATGGCACCAGCCCTCACTGCCCACGGGGTGCTGGGGCTCCTGGGGAAGGTGGCTGTGTGGGGTGATCATAGTGGTGGCCCCATGCAATGTAGAGAGGGCTGAAATGAAAAATTTGGATAGTGCCTGGACTGGTGGCGCTGGGGTCCGCAGGGACCCATAAAATCGCCCTGCTGTGTGGATTCTCTGGTGTCTTGTAGGCTGCGTCCTACCACCACCAGGCATCAGTAGGGGTTCTGAGTTACACCCAGCCATGCATTTTTGCTCATTACCAGGTAAATTCTTACTTTGAGACTTGCACCTCCTCTTAAATTTAACTGAAAACAGCCAATGGATTAAAATACGGGATTGGGGTGACCCAGAGCCCTACTGTCACATCCAGATGGCAAACCGGTCACGGTGTATTGTCCCCCTTGGATGAAGACAGAGCAGCATCGGCGCAGCGCGAGCTTGTCCCAACCTGCTCGGCGCACGAGCCCTTGGGGAAGCAGATTTCCCCCTGCTGAGCTCCGTGCGCAGAAGAGGAGGAGGAGGGCAAGGCGAGGGGAGGAAGGCCTGGGCACCCCCTTTTGGGAGAGGTGATTTTGGGGCTGAGCACCAACTGCCCCTGCAAGCTGGTAGGGCATCACCCAGCACACGGGGCCACCACGGGAGAGGGGACCAGCTGATGTCCCCGGTGGATTCAGTCCCCCATGGCCTTTGCAGGGAAAAGCTTGTTCTCTGCTTGCGGAAATAACACATTTCCGGCTCCTTGTTTTCATTTGGGAGCATCACACACAGCCATGTCGGGATCTTGGCACTGCTTTCCCATCGACCTGGATGTCCTGCCTCAGTTTCCCCATCAGCACACCCGTGCCTCGGGGTCTAGCATCTCCCACGCAACCCAAAACCTCCCCGTGGGAGTGCGTGAGCATCCTCTGAGGTCATCCAAGGTGGGAGGGGAAGGAAAATCCCTGGAAATGATATAATCCTTCCACCTAGCCCCACCGCCTGCTTCTCGAGCAGTGGGTGGGGGCAGTCCCGGTCCTGGCGTGGGGCTGGAGCATCTTTACTGACCCAGCCTAGCCCCATTCCATGATTGCATGTCCGCCCACTCACTGGGCTTTTACGGAGGCTCCGGGACCTTCGGCTTCGCTCCCAGCCCGTGCCCGACCTCATGCCTGTCCAGGCCATTGTAAATCCTCTCTTCTTGCTGGGCTTGAGAAGGGATTAGTGAGACTGACAGTGCTGATGTCTCTGTTACGGGGGCAGGATGGGGATCCTGGCTCTGCTGGAGATGCCCCAAGCCCTGCAGGCTAATTACACGCTTCATTAAGCTGCTGCTAGACGCGTGTCCATGCGGATGGGGTCCCCTAGAGTGGCAAGGAGATGCTCTACAGCCTCGAGGTTAGGAGCTACAGGGGAGCTTGTTGTCCTGCATTGCCTCCAAAATTTTACCTCTTTCCAGATGGTTTCCGGCCCCTGGCAACACCAAAAAAATTTGGAGGGGCGGTTTGCAGCTTGGTTTGCAATGACGATGGCTAACTGGGACTAGCACCTCCATCCTCGCTAATGCCTGACAGTTAGACATAGGATAGTTTGGGGAGGAGAAAATCCAGATGTGGTTTAACACCACTGGCCCAGGAGGAAATCTTTTATTCCAGGTTTTAAATCAGCTTCACACCAGCACGGGGAGCCCTCAGGGATGCAACCGCACAGTCCCCCATACAGGGGGGTCTGAACGGCCCCATGTCCCACAGGAAGGAAGGACCAAAGCGAGCACATGAGGGGACACAACTCGGCCACTCTGTGGCTCTGCTCTGGGCCAGTGGCATTTCCTAGCCCTGCAGTTCCCTCCGGCCACTTTGCTTTGCTTTCCTCTAATGCATTCAGGAAACTCCCAGGCTGTCAGCATCGCTAAATGCCAACGGGCAGACCCTGGTCCTACATCACCTCCAAGCCACACCGCCCCTATATTTAAAGCCTTCTTTGTAACGTGCTGCTCGCTTTGCACGAGAAGAGAAAAGAGATTTTCACAGCTGGAACTGGCTTCCAGCACGTTTTAATCGCCAGGACCCCGGAGACAATGCAGGGAGGAGTTTGGAGACATACTTCTGCCATGATCGCTGCAAATCCGCTGCAGATGTGGTTTCCAGGAAGCCGCCAGCACGTTGCATTGTGCAGCACGCTCCCTCTCCGGGAGGCTGGGTCCGAGGCCGGATCCTGGCGGCACAGGGATGGCTGCGTTAGCACCCATCGGCAGAGCCGCATTAGCCACCAGCATCTCGGCCCTCTGCGGTGCCCTGCAATGGGCACGTTTGGGGATGTGCATCCAGTTTCTATCCTACAAAACGGTGCTTGGCCCCAAATATCCACCCATTTGCGCTAAGGACACCAGCGTGGGTTTGCTTTCAGCCACGAGCCTCGGGGTGTGCACGCCAAGGACAGCAGCCAGCTTTCATTTCCCAAAATCACACACATGGGTGCATACCCCCCGAGCATCGCTTTGCTGCCGAGCACTCGCATCCTGCCCTGGTCTGCAAAAGTTGGCTGGCTTTCATCCGAGGGAAGGCTGGATAAAGCCACCAGTGTTTTCTGGAGCCTTTCCACCAAGAAAAACTATTCTGCACCTCTTTTCCCACAGCTTTCACTGGATCAGCCCAATTTGTCCCCCATCCGTTATCCCTCCACACGTTCAGCTTTTTCTCTCCGCTCCGGCACCCTGCTCCCATCCCCACCGCCACGTAGGAAACGCAGCCAGAGCCGGGCTGGAAATTCTCCGGGAAATGACCCATTTCCTGCAGGACAATGACCCTGCGTGGTGTCCGGCCACCCTCAGCCGCACAAAGCCCTTTCCGGTGCTGGAGGCTCAGCCTCGCCGTGCAGTGCTGCTCGGGGGCAATGCCCGTGGGAAGGGGGATGGCTTTGAGCATCAGAATTAATACCATAATATTATTATTCTGCTCCCGCCACCGGACACGTCGGCTCTGCAAAACCAGGGGATGGAAATCACCCCTGGCGGCATGGTGGTGAGGAAGACCGCGGTCCGGAAACCCAGCCCTCTCGCTGCCAGACGGGCTTTATATAGCGAGATAATGAGAGATCAGCGCAGCAGGAAAGAAACACCCTGTGGTCCGGGCTGCTGGGGCTGCAAATTGCCACCTTTGGGCAGACGTCTTCTATTAAAAGATGAGCTCAGCCCATCCCGGAGCTGGGTTTGTCTCAAAGAGGAGAAGGTGGCTGGAGGGACTACAGGGCTAGGAAGGGGCAGACCGAGCCCCAAGGACACGTGGCACCCACAGAGCTGGGAAACTGGTGGGCAGCACCATGGGGACACCCCATCCTGGGGACACAGGTCCCTGGAAGACACATGGTGGTGTGGTGCCATCACACACCTGGGGGCAGTGCTGCAGGGACACCCCATGCCAGGGACATGTGGCCATGGCACCGGTGCTGCCAGACACCTGCAGGCACACCCTATCCTAGGGACACTGTCCCTGGAGGACACATGGACCCAGCACCCGCAATGCCATCATGCACCAACCGGCAGTGCCACCAGGATGCCCCATTCTTGGGACACAGCCCCCTGAAGGACATGTGGTTCCTGTGGTGTCATCACACTAGTGGACATGTCACTGCGGGGCTGCAGGGACATGTCTCGCTTGGGGGACACATGGCCGTGGCACCCACAATGCCATCACAGCCCCATGGGCAGTACCATGGGAAAGTCCTGTCCTGGGGACAAGGCTCCCCAGAGGACACATGGTCTCCACACAGTCCCACCTCCCACAGCGTCCCCGAGACTCACACGCGGCTCCGCGGTGGCGGGGTGGCAGGGGACAGTCCTGTGTCCCTCTGTCCCTACAGTCGACATTCGGGAGATCAAGGAGATCCGCCTGGGGAAGAACTCACGGGACTTTGAGCGCTACCCCGAGGATGCTCGCAAGCTCGACTTCACCATGTGCTTCATCATCCTCTACGGGATGGACTTCAGGCTGAGGACGCTCAGTGTGGCCGGTGCGTGGTCCCCGCTCCCCACAGCCATCCTTGGGCTCTTCCCCCGCCCAGCATCCCATCTCCCTCATCCCAGCTTCACCACCCTCCTCTTCCTCCTCCAGCTTTCTGCGAGGAGGACATCAACCTGTGGATAACGGGCCTCAACTGGCTGGTGGCAGACACCCAGAAGGCCCAGACCCCGCTGCAGATTGAGAGGTGAGGAGGGACGGTCGGTCCTGTTTCATGGTCCACATCTGGGGGTGAGGAAGGATGAACCCCTCTGGATTCGATCCCCCAGGCTGAGCGCTGTCTGTCCTTCCCTTCCTCCCAGGTGGCTGCGGAAACAGTTTGACGGGATGGACCGGTCGCGGGAGGGCAGGTGAGCACCGTCACGGCCCCGCGTGGGGAAGCGGCCGGTGGTCTTGGCATGGTACAGCCATAACCTGCCCGTCCCTATCCCAGGGGTGTTCTTCCAGAGGGTGAATGGAGGGGAAATGCCAAAATGCTGCAACACCCTGGCCTTATCCTGCAAACCAACAGGCTTTGCTGGCCTTGGATGGGGCCGTATCCTCCCAGCTGCGCCCCAAATCCAGAGTGGGAGCAGGGGATGTGGGGCAAGGCAGTAATGGTTTATCTGGGGTGCTCAAAGGTGCCTAAAACCAGAGACTGGAGTGCAGGTCCCCTCCTCGCCACTGTAGAGACCACAGGGACCCGAATGTCCCCATGCCCGCTGCAGCGCCAGGAGAGGATGGGCCAGTAACGTAGCCCATGAACGTCTTCTTGATACAGTTAAAAAAAAAAAAAAATGCAAGGGAATTTGGACTTAAATAATTATGAAGATGGGGATAATTATGGTCTCCAGATGTGACAGATGCCCAGATGTGGTGCCTGCCCCCACCCCTCTGTTCAGGGCTCTCACACTTACACCAGACCCCTCTAAATTATAAAGAAAAAGGGCAAAAATGCTTCTGTAGCAAATTGAAGAGTGCTGAGCCATAGCGGGGGTCCAGAACCCGGCAGGGTGGGAACCCCAAGCTGGAACTGGGGCTGGTGCTGGGATTTGAGGTCAGTCCAGGGACTCCGTCCTCTGAGGGGTCCCCTGAGGTCCCGCTGGCTGTGGCCAGTGCCCTGATACCAGCTCGCCCTCCCGCAGCATCACGGTGAAGGACCTGAAGGCCATGCTGCCCCAGGTGAACTACCGCGTGCCCAACATGAGGTTCCTGCGGGACAAGCTCGTGGTAAGGCCCCGGCTACGCAGGGAACAGGGCTTTGAGTCCTCACAGCAGGGCTGGAGCTGGCCCTGGTGTCGCTGGCTCCGGTCGGATGACCCCACACCAGCCCCACTCTCACACACCCTGTCCCACAGGAGGTGGAAGCCAGGAACGAGATGACCTTCTCCCACTTCATCCAGTTCTACAAAAACCTGATGTTTGATGCGCAGAAGTCGGTAAGAGCCGTGACCCATCCTCCTGAGCATCCCCTCGCCCATCGCAGCGCATCCCCGGCCGTCTCAGCCCAGTCCCCCTTTGCCTTGCAGGTCATCGAGCAGCTGGAGCTCTCCTTCCCCCTGCGGTGAGTACCAGGAGCCCCACGGCTCCCAGCCAGCCCCACCACCAAAGGTGGGAGCCATCAAGTGGTCAATGCAGGGCAGAGCCTGGGGAGAGCAGAGGTCCCAGGCGATGCACATGTTCCTGGAACGTCTCCCCGTGTCCATTAAGCAGAGCCTGGGGCAAGCATGGGGTGCAGGGAAAGGGGCAGGGGATGGGAGCAGGGATGGGAGAAAGGATGGGAGCAGAAATGTGAGCAGGGATGCAAGCGGGGATGCAAACGGGGATGGAAGCAGGGATGGGAGTGGAGATGGGAGCAGAAATGTGAGCGGGGATGCAAATAGGGATGGGAGCAAAAATGAGAGCGGGGATGCAAGTGGGGATGTGAGTGAGGATCGGAAAGCAGGGATCTGAGCAGGGATGTGTGTGGAGATGCGAGCGGGAATGAGAGCACAGATGGGGGCCAGGGATGCAGTGATGTAGTGTGTTGCCCACCTCCCCATATCCTCGGGCAACACCTCATGCCCATGCTGGGTGCTCACCTCTCCCAGGTCATGGGGTGACATTGGGAGTGTTTGCACCTCGAGCACCCACCAGCTCAGGCTGCCCCATAGCCTACGCTTTCCCAAGTCCCTTTCCAGCTGCTGCTGTGGGCAGGAGCAGGGTGGGAGCAGGGGACATCAGGGACTGAGCTATGGGTGGGCACTGGTGGGGTCTGCCCCGACTCCTGCAGCCAAGTCCCCCTGACGACCCCTCCATGCCCCAGGAACGTGGACCGCCCTGAGCTGTGCCAGGTCTCCCTCTATGACTTCCAGAAGTTCCTGCTGCATGACCAGAAGGTTGGTTGCCCTTTGAGAACCCACAGGGACCCCTCTCAGTCCCAATCTTGGGGACTCCCATGGGATGCCCTAGCCCAGATGCTGCACCACCCTGGCTCCCCCCGTAATGGCAGCCATGTTTGCACCCCAGGAGCCCTGGGCCAGTGACGTGGGCACGGTGCGGGACTACATGTGCGCCTACCTTAAGGATGGCTCCAGTGATGCAGCAGACCCCTCCTTCCAGCTGGATGAGGTGGGTGGCCCCGCACGGTGCCTGCCCAGGGAGACCTCCTCATCCCCAGCGAGTCCTGACCTCTCTGCTTCCACCCCCAGTTCCTCACGTACCTCTTCTCCAAGGAGAACATGGTGATGGACGCTAAGTACGAGCGCGTGGTGCCTGAGGAGATGAACCACCCCTTGTCCCAGTACTGGATCTCCTCCTCCCACAACACGTAAGGATGGGGTGGGCTCGCCTCGGGAACCCCCATGAGCATCCCCTCCTGGCCACGGCAGCCCCAGCTGCTGACCATCCCTCTTGCTCCTCTGCAGGTACCTGACAGGGGACCAGTTCTCCAGCGAGTCCTCCCTGGAGGCGTACGCTCGCTGCCTGCGCATGGGCTGCCGCTGTATTGAGCGTGAGTCCCCCCACACACTCTAGCACCCTGCAGTGATGCTGAGCCCCCACAGCACCACACGTCTCATCAGATGGACCATCTCCTGCACCCATCCTGTGGCAAAGGGGAGAGGGGGGTCTTCCAATGTCCTTCAGGGTCCCAAAAACATCATTCTGGTGCACAGTCGGTGACCAGCGTGCATTAACCGAGCTGTCTCCCCATTCAGTGGACTGCTGGGATGGCCCAGATGATCTCCCCATCATCTACCACGGCCACACGCTCACCTCCAAGATTAAGTTCCTGGACGTGCTGCACACCATCAAGGAGCACGCATTTGTCACATCTGAGTAAGCCCTGACCCCCCCAAAACACCTCAATTCTGGGCTAGGCAGGTAACTGTTGCTCGAATTCCCCTCTCCTTCATCTTCATCCCAAGCCACCTTTCCCACCTGTTTCCTCCAGGTTCCCCATCATCCTCTCCATTGAAGACCACTGCAGCATTGTCCAGCAGAGGAACATGGCTTCCCACTTCAAGAAGGTCTTTGGAGACATGCTGCTCACCAAGCCCGTTGACATCAACGCTGATGAGCTGCCCTCGCCCACCCAGCTCAAGAAGAAGATCCTAATCAAGGTGTGGAGCCAGACACTCAAAAGCCCTTCTTTGCAGGAGGGACAAGGACCGCATTGGGCTGGGAGGGACAGCGATTCCCCCAAATCTTGGGGCGTAGGAGCAATATCTCTCCATGCACAAGCAGTAGGATGTCAGGGTTGTGTGCAAGGAGAGATCTGCAGGGAATGGGTGGTGGTGGTGATGGTGGACTTGTGGACACTTAGGGCTGGGAACTCAGCATGATGGGGATACCGTGCCTGCTGCTGAGCTCCCATTCCTGGGCTGTCCCCAGCACAAGAAACTGGTTGAAGGGAATCTGTATGAGGAGGTCTCCACTGCCAGTTACTCAGAGAATGACATCAGCAACTCCATCAAGAATGGCATCCTCTACCTCGAAGACCCCATCGATCATGTAAGGGTCTCCTTGCCAATGATGGCTGGGGGCAGAGCAGGATCTGTCAGATGGGAATGCCCTGGCAGGGGAGAGCACCGGGCTTTGGGGTGGGCATGGGGCACTGTTGCAATGCCATGTGGAGGGATGCAAGGCAGAAACGGGGGTCTCAAAGCCCCATCCCTCCATGCCACCATCCTTCCTGCCTTGGTGATGCTCTTCCTCCCTCCCAGACCTGGAGCCCACATTATTTCGTCCTGACGAGCAACAAGATCTACTACTCAGAGGAGACATCCCGCTACCAGTTCAATGAGGATGAGGAGGAGGTAGAGCAGAAGGAGGTGTGTATGGGGCAAGTTGCAGCCATGGGATGGGGGGATCTGGGGACTCTGGGAGTCTCCACAAGGAGGGGGAAAGGGTGGCAATACCCCAGTCGATGGTGGCTGCTTGGGGAGACACTGACCCTGGGGTGTCCCTGGTGTCTGTGTGAACTCACAGGAATTCAACAACAACGAGCTGCACTTCACGGAGAAGTGGTTCCACGGGAAGCTGGGAGGTGGCCGTGATGGGCGGCAGATTGCCGAGAAGCTGCTGCACGAGTACTGCACCGAGACGGGCGGCAAGGATGGCACCTTCCTGGTGCGCGAAAGCGAGACCTTCGTGGGCGACTACACCCTCTCCTTCTGGTAGGAGGCCTGGTTCAGTCCCCACGGGGTAGATGGCAGGATCACATCTTCCCCAAGCAGGTCTGGGCATCCTGCCAGGCATCTGGTGGCTGCCTCCAGTAGGTCCCAGTTTGGAGGCAGAAATGAAGCTTTGAGGGAAAAGTCACTTTTCTGAGCATTGTGGTGCCCTGACCCAGACTAGCCCCAACCACAGCATGGCATGGTCATGGATCTGAATTGACTCACTCCCACCTTGTACTCCCATGGCAGGAGGTCAAACCGCGTGCAGCACTGCCGGATCCACTCGCGGCAGGAGGCCGGTGCCACCAAGTTCTACCTGACAGACAACCTGGTCTTCGACAGCCTCTACAGCCTCATCTGCCACTACCGTGAGGTGCCGCTCCGCTGCAATGAGTTCGAGATGCGCCTCACCGACCCTGTGCCCCAGCCCAACGCCCATGAGAGCAAAGAGTGAGGGTGAAACCTGGCCCCTTGGTCCCTTGGGTCCACCATCCTCTTCCACCGCTTGTCCCGCTCGTCGGCCAACCGTCTTCTTCCATTGCTTATCCCACCCTTGGGTCCACCGTCCTCTTCCATCACTCATCCTGCCCTTGGGTCCACCATCCTCTTCCATCTCTTGTCCTGCCTTGGGTCCACCATCTTCTTCCCTCCCTGTGCTGGCTCCAGTGCAGCTGGTGTCAGATTTGGGGTGCTCCCTGGGGCATAGGGATGCCATTCCCAGCCCACTGCCCCCTTGCTGTGCCTGTCCAGGTGGTACCACGCCAGCTTGACGCGCCTGCAGGCTGAGCACATGCTGATGCGAGTCCCGCGGGACGGAGCCTTCCTGGTGCGCAAGCGCAGTGAGCCCAGCTCCTACGCCATCTCCTTCCGGTGAGTGCGGCCACCCTGGCACCCCAAAGCTGGCCAGACTTGGCCCTAGAACCTGTGCCACCAGCCAAGCTGAGCACGGCCTGGCTCGTAGCTCCTATGACTCCACTCTGAGAGACTGGGACATCCCTGGCCCCCAGCTGTACTACAGCAGAGATTTGCTCTGGGTCAGCAGGAAGAATTGGTATCACCACTCTTGAGTTGTCTCATGGGTCACTTTGGGGGTGAGGAGGGCAACACCCAGCAGGAGCGTTGCCAGTAGGTCTATAGAGGTGATCCTTCCTCTCTGCTCAGCACTGGGAAGGCCACACCAGGAGTGCTGGGCCCAGTTCTGGGCCCCCAGTACCAGAGAGGCCCGGGCATACTGGGGAGAGTCCAGTGAAGGGCCATGAAGATACTGGAGGGCCTGGAGCCCCTCTGCTGCGAGGAGGCTGCGAGAGCTGGGGCTGCTCAGCCTGGAGAGGAGGAGGCTCAGGGAGATCCCCCCTGTGTCCATCAGCACCCGCAGGGAGGTGCGGGGAGGACGGGGCCGGGCTCTGGGCAAGGGTGCCCGGGGCCAGGACCGGAGGCCCTGGACACAACCCGGAGCCCGGGAGGCTCCCCCGGGACACCGGGCAGCACTTCTGTGCCGTGCGGGTGCCGCAGCCCTGGCGCAGGTCCCCAGAGAGGTGCTGGGATCTCCTCCATGGAGATCTCCAGACCCGCCTGGACGTGGAGCTGGGCACCCTGCTGTAGGTGGCCCTGCTGGAGCAGGGGGTTGGACCAGATGGACCCAGAGGTCCCTTCCAACCTCAACCATTCTGTGATTCTGTGGAGGATGCTATGGGATGCATGATGCTGTCATTGGAGGCACACCCTGGCTGCAGTGATGGTAAAGCTACATCCTCAGGGTTGTCCCACTGGCAGCATCCCCCACTGATTTACCTCCCAGTCATCCCTCTGCATTGAGCTGGTATCTGGCTGCCCCTCATGACTCCCCCCCCGGATCTCTTGGCCCCAGGGCGGAGGGGAAGATCAAGCACTGCCGCATCCAGCAGGAGGGCCGGCTTTTCATGCTGGGCAGCTCAGCTGAGTTCGAGAGCCTCGTGGACCTTGTCAGCTACTACGAGAAGCACCCACTGTACCGTAAGATGAAGCTGCGCTACCCCATCAATGAGGAGACCCTGGAGAAGATGGGCACCACTGTGAGTGCTCCCAGTGGTGGGGACAGTGGAGACAGTGGGAATGGGGACTCTGTGCCATGGGCAATCCATCCCCATCTCCTTCATGGTGGGAAGATCTTCTCCAGTCTCCTGGACAGCAAAGGAGATTTGCCCAAAGTCCAACCCAAACTAGCCAAGCTGTAATCCAGCACCATTGCCCCTCCTCATAACATCAGTGCCAACCATAAGTCCCCTCCAATGAGTTGTAAAGGGATATTGGGTCCTCATCAGCCTCCTCTCGGCCACACATGGTGGCCCAGCTTCCCCTGCATCCCCTCATCACCCCTGCCCATGGCCAGGTGACCTGCTTGGATGTGTCTCCTTGCAGGAGCTGGACTATGGAGCTCTGTACGAGGTGCGGACACCCCACTTCTACGTGGAGGCCAACAAGATGCCGATGGCCAGGGTAAGAGGCTGAGCTGATGTCCCCAGGAGCTGCAGGGTGGTGGAACATAGTGATTCTGGTGCTGAGGCTCCTGGAGGGTTCCCCCCAGACCTACCACATCTCCCACCATGGACCTGACAAGCTGTGATGTTCTGCCGTGTTTCTCTGACCCTCAAGCAATGCTGGAGCTGATGGGAACCTTCCTACGTCCCCATCACTTGGGGACAGTCTGAGATCCAGCAACAGCATCGTCACAGTGGGGAGGGGACAGGTCTGGAAGCCCAGCCTGGAGCAAGGACCCATCAAAATTTTGCCCCAACAGCGAGGAAACCCTGATGGGTCCCTTTGCACTGGGGAGAACCCCAAAAGAGCAGGTTTAGGGTCATTTCCCAGCTGGTGCAGACTCCATCCTTGAAGGTTTTCAGAACTGGACTGGTCTGGGAGCTGACTCTGAAGAAGCCCTGAGGTCCCTTCCCTGTGACCCTACAATCCCATGGTCCAGCACTGCAGTGCATTAAAAGTCCTTTCACAGCAGAGCAGCTCTCAGGCTAAGATCAGACATGGAAAGACTTAACCCAAAGGGTTTTTTCCAGGCAGTGTGGAAATATCAGGGGATAAACCCCTTGAGTGCAACAGGAGAAACCACTGGGGAACCCAGAAGAGGAATGTGGTGGTTCCATGGGACCACGGGTGCTTCCAGCCCTCTTGTCCCCTCTAACGTCTCACTTTTGGCATGGGCTTTTGGGGGGTATCGTCTGGAGGGTCAGGCATGCAGGAGTGCTAACCCTGGCTCATGAGAGCCCCCATGCATCATTGTGGGGGCTAAGCAGGCAGTGCTGCCCACCAGCATCTCCAAGCTGGGCATCCCAGGCTGGGTGGTGACATGTGTGTCCCTCTCCTTGGTGGCCCAGTGCACGGTGAAGGCTCTTTATGACTACAAAGCGCAGCGGGAGGATGAGCTGTCATTCTGCAAGCAGGCCATCATCCACAACGTCGACAAGCAGGATGGCGGCTGGTAAGGATGGCCCATTGCCCTGGGCAGCATCGCCGTGGGCAGGGGTGGTGGGTTTTCCTGCGGGTCTTCCTGCGGTGGGTTTTAATGGCCTTCTTTTTTGTCCCCCTCTTCCTTCTCCAACTGCTCCCCGACATTGCATGCAGCATTAACACCCCTGTCCCCCCCAGATTTGTCCGCTTGCCTTGATCCTCTCACCCCTTGCAGGTGGCGGGGGGACTACGGGGGAAAGAAGCAGCTGTGGTTCCCAGCCAACTACGTGGAGGAGATCGTCAGCACGCAGGCACAGGAGCAGGATGAGGCTGTGAGTGCGATGTCCCCGTGTCACCTCCCTTCTCCCATGCACCTGGGACTGAGGCCACCTGAGATGCTCCCAGCACCAGTCCAGCCCAGACCCTCATCTGGAGGCTGGGAGGTGCTCCTGGCCCCAGCCGTGGAGCTGAGTGTGCTGACAGCGTGGTTTTTCTTGGCTTTTGCTTGGACTTCACCAATTTGGAGGGCTGGATGGAGGCTCAGCCACCCTCCATTGCTCCCTCTTCCTTCCTCTCTTGCAGTCATCGGAAAACAGCCCACTGGGGAACTTCCTAAAGGGCTTCATCGACGTGCCATCCTGCCATGTAGGTGAGTATCCTGTGTTCCCAACGGGGCTGTTGGAGCCTCCTGGGATGGTACGTGCCCCAAGCTGGAGCTCAGCACCATGAGCTGAGGCTCTCCGAACTCATCACACACGTGGGGGCAGCTCGTGGTGAACCACTCACTGATAGGTGCTGGCAGCTCTGGCATGAGCCACAGCCAGCGAAAATGTCCAGCTGGGGAGAAGGAAGGGCCTTGTGCTTGGCATGGTGTGCTGAGGGCAATTTGGGGCTGAATTTGGAGGGATCTGGCTGATTTTGGAAGGATTCAGAGGGATTCAGAGGTCTGGATGGTTTGGGGGATATTTACCCCTGGCTCAAAAGAAAACGCATTTCAGAGTGAAAAGCTGAAACCATTCATTATAAAAAGGGCAAAACAGAGCATTTTGGGTTGCTGCTTTCACTTCCAGTGTGTTTTCGGGGATTGACCACAGTTTAACAGGTGTTTGGGTTTGCCTTGCCCACCTTGTGTTTCTTGTCGATTTGCAATTTTGGGGAGGACCCTCGGAGGAGGAGGACACCGGCGGGTGCTGGGGAGGGCTGGCAGGGCCCAGGAGCAGGACCGCTGAGGTTTCGTTTGCTCCACAGAGCCATCCGTTGGGAATGTCTTCGAGTAAAGCCCCCTCTGATGTCCTTATAGTTATCTCCAAAGACGGGAGGAGCTCCAAACCATTTGTCTTCACCATCCATTCCCAGCAGATGTCCCACGCAGCCCAGTCTCTGGATGTGGCCGCGGACACGCAGGAGGAGCTCAGCGAGTGGGTGGCCAAGATCCGGGAGGCCACGCAGAACGCCGACGCCAGGGTGAGGGGCACTGGGGTGCAGTGGATGGTGGTGGATGTCCTCATCCCATGGTGGATGGACACCAGTGGACAGACCATCACCGGAAGTGGATGGTGGTGGATGTCCTGTCCCCAGGTGGACAGACCACCCTGCACAATGGATGGTGGTGGACATCCCCATCCCCAGGTGGACAGTCCCCAATGTCCCTGCAGGAGGAGGTCAGGGGAAGAGTTTCAGATCCTGTTTTCCGTTGTGCAGATGCAAGAGGGGAAGATCATGGAGCGGAGGAAGAAGATCGCACTGGAGCTCTCCGAGCTGGTTGTTTATTGCCGCCCAGTGCCGTTCGATGAGGACAGTAAGAGCGGGGGAAGGGGGGTAATGGGATCAGGAGGGAAAGAGCCGGGCAGAGGGGAACTGAGCGGTCACAGGAGGCCCCCTAGGCTCCCAGAGAAGCCCATGTCCTCCACTGATGGCCACCTTGGTGCTTTCAGAGATTGGCACAGACAAGGCATGCTACCGGGACATGTCCTCCTTCCCTGAGACCAAGGCGGAGAAGTACGCCAACCGCAGCAAGGGCAAGAAGTTCCTGCAGTACAACCGGCGCCAGCTCAGCCGCATCTACCCCAAAGGGCAGCGCCTGGACTCCTCCAACTACGACCCGCTGCCCATGTGGATCTGTGGCAGCCAGCTGGTGGCCCTCAACTTCCAGACGCCCGGTAAATCCTGTGCCCAGGGTGGCTGCTGGGCTCATCACCACAGGACACCCCAAAATCCCCACCCCTGGTGGCTTAGCCACTGGTCCCATGGCTGGAGGTGGTTTGGATGAGCTCTCCAACCTTTGTCCCCACCTTGATGAGGATATCCCCATGCAGTGCTTGGTTGTTTCACGAAAAACCCTTCTACCCAGGGTTGGGGGCTTTTAGCAGGGGGTTTGCCAGGGCAGGACCTTCTGCCCGGGGACCTTGAGGGGGTCCCTGAGCCCTGTGGCTCAGATCTGCTCTGTCCCCCGGCCGCAGACAAGCCAATGCAGCTGAACCAGGCGCTCTTCATGCTTGGCGGCCGCAGCGGCTACGTCCTTCAACCCGACATCATGAGAGATGAAACGTTTGACCCCTTTGACAAGAACAGCCTGAAGATCGTGGAACCCATCACAGTACAGCTGCAGGCAAGTGGTCAAGGATGGCAAGACCATTCCAAGGTGGTCACCATCAAGATAGGAGCACAGTTCTTCCTTGGTTTTGGGTCAATTTTTACATGCTTCAGACCCATATTTGCTCTGTGGAGTTCATTACCCCATGATCTGTTAGGTCTGCTGGTCTTTCTCGCATATGGCATAATCTTTCCAGGGGGAGAACCTCACAATTGCAAAGAGCTGAGCACAACCTTAGCGAGAGTGAGATAGAGGATAAAGTAGGTGAAAGAAGCCCAGAAGCACCTTACCCAACCTTTGGGTCATTTTAGTGTTATAGCTGGGATGGGTTGGTTCGTAGGCATCTGACTCTTGAGCACAGCATGGACAAAGCAAAAGTTTTTCAAATCATTTCGCAGATACAGCTAAAACCAGCCTAAGGTCATAAATAAGGTGTGGCTAATTATGGCCATGAAGCTTTTGGCAAGCCCTAACTAGCCAAGCCAGAGGACTGTCCCGGGGAGTCCTTCCTTGACCACAGGGTCAGCATAGCCAGACCTTACTCTCTTCCTCCTCTTTCTCCTGTAGATCCTCGGTGCCCGGCACTTGCCCAAGAACGGGAGGAGCATCGTGTGCCCCTTTGTGGAGGTGGAGGTGTGTGGCTCCGAGTATGACAACAGCAAGAACAAGACAGATGTCGTAGGTGAGGGTCCATGTGAGCGATGCTCCCACCCAGCCCCTGTGCCCCTGGGACAGGTGGGGACATTGAGATGCCCTTCAGAGTCCCTTTGGAAATGTGGGTGATGGGGCTGGGCTTCACAGAGGAGCAAAGGGGAAAGGCATCTCCCACTAACTGGGGAGCTGTGGTGCTGTGATGGTGCCATCCGTGTGTCCAACCCTGCTCTGACCCTCCCCGCTCTGTCCTCACGCCCTAGCCGACAACGGCTTCAACCCCGTGTGGCTCTTCAAGCAGTTTGTCTTCGACATCAATAACCCCGAGTTTGCCTTCCTCCGCTTTGTGGTGTATGAGGAAGACATGTTCAGTGACCCCAACTTCTTGGCACAAGCCACCTTCCCCGTCAAGGGTCTCAAAACAGGTACACTCCCTCCATCCACACCTTCATCAGCAGCAGCCCCTTGGAGACCCAACTATGGCCATGGCGAGGGGCTGGGACCCTGCCACAGGCTAAGTTCTTGTCATGGTATTGTGTCCAGGCTACCGGTCGGTGCCACTGAAGAACAGCTACACTGAGGACCTGGAGCTTGCCGCCCTCCTCATCCACATTGAGATCATCAATGCCAAGGCAGGTGTCGTGGACAAGTTGGGAACCCCTGTTCCTTGTTTTCCCAACCCAGAGCAGTCCTGGGGTATCCCCATCCACCCCAAGAGCCTCATATCCTTGTGTCCGAGCAGGAGGAAGATGAGGAGAACCTCTACTCGTCCATCCAGCAGCTGCGGGACCGTGCCAGCGAGCTCTCCAGCCAGGTGTCCAGCTATGAGCGCACCAACAACTGCGACTCCCGCTACCAGCAGCGCCTGGACGAGCTGCGGGCAGCCCAGGAGCGGCTGATGGAGCTCACCGAAGTCCGCAACCGCAAGTGAGTGCCCCCCGCTCGCCCCGGACCCCCACTTGGGGAGGTGCCTTTGAGGAGAGTCCCTAACACCACCTCCCTGCTCCACCTCAGGTTGATGGAGAAGAAGAAGAGGGACCGGCAGATGGTCACTAAACGCAGCTGAGCCAGGCGGGCTCGAGGCCGCCAGCTCCCTGTGGACACCCCACTGCCCCCTGCCACCTCCTCTCCTGCTGCAAAGGGACAGTAGGAGGTGGGGTGGCCAGATCTGGACCTCCTCCCCTTATCAGCCCGCAGCATCATCAAAGCCACTGGGTGCCAAAGGATGCCAGCACTGCTGCGTCCCAGGGCCAGGCGATAGCAGTGTGACAAATCTGGGAGAAAAGGGGTCTTTGCATAGGTCTGCCTGTGATGTTTCTCTGTCAGAGGATGCTCCGGCGTAAATCTCAGATGCCTCTGTGTCACCCCATGTCCCCCATGTCCCCTGGGGGTCCCCAAAGGGTGGCCACCACCGCGGCTCCTCTTCATCCTGCGTCCCATCTCCCTGTGGGGGGGATGACAAGTGCTGCAACCAATGGGGAAACTGAGGCACAGAAGAGCTCTCCCGGTCCCCAACTGGTCCAGGATGGGGCAGGACCAGCCACCTCCATCCTGCCACCTCCCTCCTGGGGACAGCGGGCACCAGGATGAGGACATCGGGGACATTCAGGGGCAGACGGGGGTGTTTCACCCCCCACTATAAATATCTGTATTTTCTTCTTTTATCCAGTGTGTACATATGGCACGGGGAGGGCTCTGTGTCAGCACAGTATTAGGGCACGAGGGGACCCCAAAATGTCCAGAGATGTCCCTGGCATGGGCACAAGGGAGCAGGGGGGACCCCAAAATATCCAGAGATGTCCCCAGTGCAAGAGAGCAGGGAGCTGCCCAATGCAGGCACTTGGTAAATTCAGGCACAGAGGCAGCCCTGTGGTGGACAAAGATGTCCCTGAGGTCACCTGGGGACGGGGACGGATCCTGCCGCTCCCCAAAGGTAAGTCCCTCTGTTTCGGGCATTTCCTAAACAAACAAAACACCAACGACGGATTTCATCGGAGCCCGAAAAAGACCCAGCGCACAGGATGGGGACGTCCCCAGGATGTCACCTCTGGTCCCTGTGACACCATGGGGCCATGGCAGGTGGCCCAGGGGACGGATCCAACTGGGGGAGCTGGTAAAGCCAGTGGAGGTGGTGCCTGCTGTCCCCCTCCCCTGGCCAGGACAGTGGTTGGGGACATCTCGGGGTGTCCCCCAGGTCGGGGTGCCCCCATGAGGGATCTATGTATTCTTTGTATGAAAATAAATCTATTTAGCCAATATTTATACCCCACCGCCGTCGTCTGCTCCCCCCACTCCTCTGCCAGCACTGGGTCACAGCTGATGTCCCCAGAGTGGGAGATATCCCCAGAGTGGGAGATGTCCCCAAGGGGGCGGCTTGGGGTCCAAGATCTCTCATCCTGTGCTGTCCCTGTGATATGTCCCAGCAATGGTGGGGACACCCGGGTGTGGGTTTGGGGCTGGGATGTGCGAGTGGAGGGCAGGGCCACCAGGGCTATGGGGACATGGGATACATGGCTATGGGGACAGAGGGCCATGGGGACACAGGACACAGGGCTATGGGGACACATGGCTGTGGGACTAGGGGACACAGGGCCATGGGGACATGGGATGCAGGGCTGTGAGAACATGGGACACAGAGCTATGGGGACACAGGGCTATGGGACTATGGGATGTAGGGCCATGAGGTCACAGGAGCATGGGGACACAGGAGCATGGGGACACAGGCGATATGCCACTGGCCATGCGGACACAGGGGACAGGCTATGGGGACACAAGAGACAGGCCAGAGCCCGTAGGGACACACAGGACAGAGGACACAGCCTGCGGGGACACGCAGTCCGTGGGGACACGGCCCACGGGGGGGCACGCAGGACAGAGGCCGTGGGGACAAGGCCCGCGGGGCCACGCAGGCCGCGGGGCCACAGCAAGGGGCGGGGCTAAGGGGGGCGCGATCCCACCCCCTCCACCCTCATTGGACACCTGTGTCGCCGCCACCTCTCCCTATTGGCTGGCAGCCCGGTTGTTGTGGGGTGGGGCGGGCCGGAAGTGCCGGCGTGCGGCGCCGCTCTGCACCGGCCTCACCGCCGCTCTGTGGTGCCGCTGCCTGATGCGGAAGAGCGGGGCTGAGGCGGCGGCGGCGGCG
>VXAL01013265.1:33848-57005 GCA_013399475.1 Chauna torquata | reverse complement strand
TTCCCACCCCCCTGGCCCTGCGGGACCCTCACATCCCCTCCACCGGCCCCGCGTTGCCCTGGGACTCTTCCTCTGGAGTCCCCGCCATGTCCGTGTCCCCTCTGTCCAGCACAGCACTTTGCACCCTGCTGCGGTGGGGCAGAGCCCAGGTAGGACCCCCCCACTCTTGGGCCAAGTCCTCGGCCGATAGAAAGCCCTTCCTCCAGCCCGGGGGCTCCCCAGGGCCCGTCCTTGGCGAAATCACCTTTCTCACCCCAGCTCTGGGAAGGTTTTTCCCCATGGAGGGTCTGCGGTTGCTTGTTGAGACCCCCCCCCTTTCGTGCCGCTGTGCTCACTGGGACATTGACCAAAACAGAGACCCCAATTTAATGTTTTAAAATCAGTTTTGTTTTAATTACCTGGTGTTTTCCTCATTCGCATGAGCACAGAAAGCTGCATTTCAGTGCTGTTGGAAAGGCTGCAAGACCAAATGCCACATGCTGGTCTGAATTTATTTCTGTTACTCTGGGAATGAAATGCAAGTATTCTGTTGTTAAAGAGATCAGGAAAATGCTTTATTCTTGTTTTCCTCTTTGCACCTGACAGAATTTAGTGCGCAGTGTGATTTATTATCTTCCTTGTGGAGAGAGAACTTAAAAACAAACAAAAAAAACAAACGAGATCAAAGATAGGTCCTGAAAATGGAAGATTTAATAGGGTGTTTTGGTACATGAAATGACTTGAGGTTATTCTTTAATTCTCTTCTTTAAAATCACAAAATGTTAGCTCATTGTTTGTTGAGCAGAGTGATAAAACATGAGCGTGAGCCGTGTGGCTGGGAAATACGGGAACTACTGCGCACATGATTTGTGTGACTCCAACAGCTTGCTCATTGCAAAGCAGGGGGGCTCGCAGTGGTGCTGCCGCTCTCGTGCACCCCGCAGCACCCCACGACTTTGAGAAGCTCCCTGAGTGAATTGCGCTGGGTCACCCGCAGGCTCGGTGCCTGCGTCTCGTGGCGGAAAGAGGGAAAAAACGCGGGTGTGGTTTAGGAGAGAAAGGGAGACGGCTCCTGTGGGAAGCTGCCACAATGAGCCAGGACACCAACCAGAAGGAAATCTCTGGGATATGAGCAGGCATCGGGTGATTTTTCAACACAAGCAGTTATTTTTCTAATACTTCTAAAATAAAACTCTTGATATCAATCTCCAGTGAAGTCCCCGGAAATGCTGCCCTCCTACTTGCTGAGCTCTGTGTAGCCTTTCTGTTCCAGCTCTGCTTACATTTTCCTCCTAGCCCACCCGTTTATTCTTGTGTCGAACGGCTGCATTCTTGTTTCCTGCCACAATGCCCCAAGTGTATTTTTACTTCCCTTAATGCGTCTGCTCAATTCTTCCTCTCTCCACTTTGAAACTACAAGAAATTTCTACCAGGTAGCCCAGAGTGGAGGCATTTTTTTTCCCCCCCCTTAATTGCCCTTCCTTGATGTCTGGCTGCCTTCGTCCATGGCCTAGAAACAGGCACATCTCTGATTTTCTCTTTGTTGGCAAACTGCAGGTCGGGCCAACCAGTCCTGTCCACCTGCTGGAAGTAGAAGTTTCTGTGCTCACCAATTTTTGTGTTATAACAAGAAGCCTGGGTACTGTTTCTGTGTGGTTTCAGTCAGCTGGGAAATGGAGAGGGGTAAACTACATGAAAATGGGTTTTAACTAAAAAATATGTGCAAATCGTACTTTTTTTATTCCAGATATTTTATTTTTTAAATATGTTTGTTTTTAAAGTAGTGATCTTTAGTGCCTTAACATCGTAATGAGGTAGTTGCTATGCTCTGCACATGTTTTGAATATTATTTATCTGCTTTAATGCAACATCAAAGAGCTCTATTTACAGAGTAGGACTCGCTTGTTAGAGAATTTTAAAAAGGCAGAATTTAGCCTTCTCCCCACTCCTGCAGGTAAGCTGCAGAAGAAAGCAGGTGGCAGAGTTTAATGAGACAATGCTGCTTGTACAGTATTGCGCAGCACAAGACGTACGAGGAGATGCTAGTCTTCGCAGCTTCTTGTTGGGAGGCTATCTCAGAGAAACGGAGCCAGACTCTTCCCGTGGGTGCACAGTGAGGGGACAAGCAGGAACAGGAGAAATTTTGGTCAGGTTACAAGAAATCTGTCTTCGCTACGAGGGTGGTCTAACATTGGAACGCAGTACAAGATAGGCTGAGCGGTCGCCATCTGTGGAGATACTCAAAACTCAACTGGATGAGGGCTTGAGCAGCCTGTCTGAGCACGGGGCTGGGGTTGAGACCTCCAGAAACCTCTTCCAACCTGAAATTTTCTGAGATCCTGCGATAACGTGCATGTGTCCTCCCTGGTGTGACTCTCTGGTTTCTCCCAACCCAGGGGAACGACGATGAGCCTCCTGCCTTCAGTAGGGGACAGAAACTGCTATTACATCCTGACAGAAGGCTGTGCCTATGGCAGCAAGTACTTTCAAGCTGGGAACATGTGCTTCTGCAGTGAGAGGAGCTACCTGCGCAACTTTGCAGACAGGCCTCCAGCTCATTTCCTGAAAGTTGTCATGCTGGACGACAGCTCCACCGTCACCATAAACATAGAAGTCCTGCAGCCTGTGCGGGAGGAGATGGCAGTCTTCCTCCTGGGCATCAGCAGCCACAACGAACGCTTGAACTGCTTCCTGGAGAGGCTGAGCCTTGAAGCAGCTCTGCAAGCTGTGCCAGGCCAAAAAGTGATGGTGGAGGTTGACCGGCATCATTTCCCTGGTATCATCCGCTTCATTGGGAGCATTCACAAAAGTGCTTCGGCTGCATTGTCCCCATTCTTCTTTGGGGTGGAGTTACAGGTAATTGGACAAAAAAAGGAAGTTGCTTGTTTTCCCTTTACGTTTGTCAATGTGACGTGCCTTTCTGGCATGTTTTCAGGGCGAGGGTGAAAACAGAGGGCGCAGTGACGGATCTTATCATGGCACCGAGTATTTCAAGTGTAAGCCGAATTGTGGGATCTTCCTGCCGTTCAGCAGAGTCCAGTTTATTCCCACGCCAGATAACGACTATGGGAAGCAGAAGCCAAAACTGGATGCAGAGGAGGTGGTTCCTGTGAAAGTGGGAGATGCAGTGAGCTTCTACGTGGACGAGGTCCTCACAAAAGGAATAGCAATGGCAGTTTACAGGGAGGGAACCCAGTGGTTTGTGAAAGTTTGTCCGGTAAGAGCAGCCTTGCTGCCTTTTGCTGTTTTTGTTTGTTTTCTTGTTTGTTTTAAACTATGTAGTAGTGGGGCCTTGAAGAGGAGTGGAAGCAATGTCCAAAAGGGACATAAGGCTACATGCAAACTCTTCAGGCGTGTTTGAAAAATTGCTTCATATTCCAGGAACGCCCTGCATCTGATCAACCGTTTACCTGATACATTTCTTCCTTTTAGGAAGAAGAAGGAACAACTGATATTTTCAGAGAAATTCCTATGGACTCCGTCGTGAAGGAAAACTTGCTTTCTCAAAGTAGGTTATCATCAGATGTGTCTACCCTGTGCACATTCTTGTGGATTTAGCATTTATTTCTTCCCTGCAGGTTACTCATGAGCTGAAGGTCCAACAAAAGCTTCAGCTAGTCCCAGCTAATTAAATCAGGAGGCTGAAAAGGTCCATAGAAATGTCTCAAGGTCTGGGCAGCATGCTTTGCGTTAGTCAGCTAGGGCTGAGTCTCCACATTTATCGGGAAAAAGAGAGATTCTGGTCGTAGTGCATAAGTATTTCCTCGGACAGAAAGCTCCACTGGCTAAAGAGTCTTTAATTTAGCTGTAGAAGGTGGAGCGTGGCCTCATCCTGATGCCAGGCAAACTTAGAAAGGCACAGATGCCAGCAGTGATGGTGTGAGTCATTGGACAAGCCAACAGATTAGTGGGCTCTCTCTGTTGCCATCAAGAGATGCTGTGCAGATGTCAGGGCCGGACCAAGAGGAGCTGTCATTAGACTCTTCATGGAGTTGATTCATCTCACTAAAGGCAGAAAAATAACCTGGAGACACCCCACTGCCATTTCAGTAGTCTGAAGTGGCTCTGTGAAGAGCTGGATTAGCTCCAGGGCTAGAGAGAAGTTGGAGTTTGCGGCCTCAAGCAAGGAAACAAGGAGTGGAATCATCCCCTCTCAGCCTAAGCAAGCCGTTTGACCAGCTTGGCCATATCATTAAAACACATCCTGAGAATTACACCTTGTGACCCTGGTGATCAGCTTTATGCTTGTCCATTTGGTCTATAATTTCAAAATAGACCTGGTATTAGGAAGATGGCTGATGAGATCCAGAGGTGTCTGTCATTAGGTGTTGACTTCCTGTCTCTCCTGACATTCTGTATTGCCCACTAGGTATATTTTCACCATTTGAGTCCGACGTGGGCTTGGGACACTCAAAACAAATGAAACGACAGATAAGTGAGAGCGGTGAGGAGTGTGAAAGTGGGAACCCATCCCT
Source organism: Chauna torquata (assembly GCA_013399475.1). Lineage (NCBI taxonomy): Eukaryota > Metazoa > Chordata > Aves > Anseriformes > Anhimidae > Chauna > Chauna torquata. Next base: position 52,551 of record VXAL01013265.1, on the reverse strand, counting down.
GGAAGTTAACTCCATGGTCCAGATCACCTTGGACAAGGGAAATCAGGTGTCGGGAATCATCCGCTGGTTGGGGTACCTACCTCAAATCAAGCACAAAATGGCAGGAGTTGAACTGGTAAGGAGCAGAGTATTTCTTGCTGTGAGGTTGCCTTATCAGAACAGGCAAGTCTTGGTTGCTCTTCTCTTTGAAGACCTTCGGCTTGTGACTGTGTATCTCACAGCCTGACCAGAGATGGGCCTCTGACATGTCAAGAGTTTGAACTGTGAGGGCAAGCATACCTGATCCCGAATGCCTAGCTTTGGATGGGTTCACGCAGGGAGGACTGTGTGCCTCCTTTGGGGAGGAGAAACTGCAGAGTCACTGTGAGGGTTTGTTTGCTGTCTTCAGGAGCGGTGTTATTGGAGTGTGGGACAGAATAGTTGTGAATCCTACAAGCAGGGTCAACAGGTTTAACACATAACCAGAATAAACAAAAACAACCAGCGAAACAAGACCAAACTTGTACATAGGTCTTAAGACATTAAATGGCCATATGGTGGATTGCACCTGACTCATCGAAAACCTGCTGTCATGTTATTCCTCAATGTTTTTTTCCCCAGGATGAAGATAAGGGGGTCACTGCTGGTGAATGGCTGGGCAAATACTACTTCCACTGTGCTCCAAAGCGTGGCCTCTTTGTGAAGCTGCAGTCCTGCCAGCCCGACGTTCGCTTCCAGTGTTCACACAACAGCGACCTGAGCCTCGTAGATTATAGTAAGTTCTCTGGGGAGAGGGGAGACAGTGCCATGCTGGGACAAGGCACGCTGTGGAGAAGCCTCGTGTGCAGTGTCTTAATCACTGGTTTCATGTTCATCGTTTTCTTTGAGTGTTCCAAGAGATGTCGGTTTTAAGGATAGCGAGGTGTGGTGGTTTTATCCTACTGGGCAGCCAAACTCCACCACAACCGCTCTCTCACTCCCCCTCCTCAAAGGAAGAAGGGGAGAAAATATGATGGAAAAGGGCTCACAGGTTGAGATAAGGACAAGAACGTTGCTCACTGATTACCGTCAACGGGCAAAACAGACTCAACATAGGGAGATTAATATAATTTATTACTATCACTAGCAGACTAGAGCAGTGAGAAACTAAAAGCAAACTAAAAACACCTTCCCCCCATCCACCCTCTTCTGCCTCCTCCCCCCAAGCGGTGCAGAGGAACGGGGAATGGGGGCTGTGGTCAGCCCATATCGCTTCGTCTCCACTGCTCCTTCATGGTCACTCTGCCCCTNCCACGGGTGGCAGCTCCCACCAAATCACCTGCTCCTGAGTGGGCTCCTCTCCACGGGCTGCAGCTCCAGCCTGGAGTCTGCTCCTGGGGGGCTCTCCATGGGCTGCAGCCTCCTTCAGGCCAGATCCACCTGCTCCACTGTGGGTTCCTCCACGGGCTGCAGCGTGGAGATCTGCTCCGCCGTGGTACCCCATGGGCTGCAGGGGGACAGCCTGCTCCACCGTGGTCCTCACCACGGGCTGTGGGGGAACTTCTGCTCCGGTGCCTGGAGCACCTCCTGCCCTCCTTCTGCACTGCCCTTGGTGTCTGCAGGGCTGTTCCTCACTCCTCTCTCCCAGCTGCTGTTGTGCAGCAGTTTTTTTCCCTTTCTTAAATCTGCTCTCCCAGAGGCACAACCAGCGTCGCTCACTGGCTCGGCTCTGGCCAGCGGTGTGTCCCTTTTGGAGCCGGCTGGAGCTGGCTCTTCTCTGACATGGGGCAGCTTCTGGGCTCTTTTCACAGAGGCCACCCCTGTGGTGTCCCTGCTACCAAACCCTTACCACGTAAACCAATGCTTGAGGTTGCCGTGGTGGTCTTTATAGGGAATGCCCCTCAAGTGTGAGAGATGGTAAGTAATTTAACACAGGAATAACACAGGCTACAACTGTGTGGGCTACGGCATTGAATATAGGGCAACATGTTGTGAGTGGCTCTAAAAATGAGGCCGCTGTGGCATGGGTGTGTTGCAGAAGGGAGGCTGGCAGGAAACGTCAGGAGGCAACAGCAGAGAAGTCTAGAGCAACAGTCTTTGCATGATACCGTGAATGCTGCAAGGAGGTCAGGGCTCTTCTGCCTGTCATTTCCAAGGCACAAGAAGAGGTCTTGTGTTATTGAGACCTGAATGTGGACAAGTGCTTTAGCTATGGGGCCTAGCTACGCTACCGTATCTTAAATGTTACGTGAATGTAGACTGTGCACATGGCTTTGGAGAGTTGGAGTGAGTAACTCAGGCCTGTGACCAGGATGTCAGGTGATAATGGTGTTGTACCTGGGGACTGAGAAATAAGGGGGCACTTGGAAAGCAAGAGTATTAAATCCATTTTAATGTAGAGCTTGATGTGATAAGACATTCACAAGAAGACACAGGGAAGAACAGGTCAGTATTTTCATTTGAACAGGAAAAAATACCTCCAGAGCAGAGAAGACAATACAAACTAGCCATTTAGAAACTGTAAGTGAGATCACTGTAAAGGAAAAGACAGGATTCCTGTAGGGGCTGCCCAGAAACTGGGAGTAGGGACAAGGAGGATTGTCTTAAGGACCTGCTGAAAAGAGGGGATTGGATTACAAGGGGAGAATGTTGAAGAGACCAAAAAGGACCAGACTGAGAAAGCCACCTTTGAAGATTAAGTTGATAACGGGATGTAGGGGTGAGGCTACTAAAGCACAGTTGCCTGTTAGTCCCCTTGCTGCCAGGGTCACATTCTGGCTCTGCCGTTCCGAGGATTACAAATGCTGCTGTAAAGCACAGTGTGTCTGGAGTGCTCAATGGGACGCAGCGCCTGCTCCCAGCACAACAGTGCTGCAGCTCCTGTAGCATTGCTCCATGTCCTCAGAGATGCTACAGCTCTACCCTGTACGTTTGTGTTCCTTTCTGGAACAAGGGTAACACGGGACATAAATCCTTCTCATTCATGGCAGGGGCAGACAGTCCAAGCTGTAATGTTACATCTCAGCTTCTACGTGCTCCCTGGGGCTGGATGTTCGTGGCTTGTTCTGCAGGTCGTTCCACAGAGGGATCCCAAGCTTGCATATAACACAGCACCAGCTCGTCCGTAGCTCTTTTTGTCTTTGTTATACTTGGCATAATGATGGCAGAGGCAGTATGGATTGCTAGGGCATGGCTCTGGTGAGGAAGGTTAGGTTTTGTCTCCGTTTCCAGCAGGTGAATTACTAAAGAGACAAATCTTCATCCCAGCGTGGTTCAGTCCCAGCAGGAGCAGCGCAGAATAGCACCATGCCAGCCTCTGAGCAGAGCAGAGCAGACCTTTGGGGTGCTGGGGAAGGGCAGAGTGGACCCAGACAAAGCAGGAAGCTAAAGCGAGCTGCTTCTGTTGCTTCTCTTGCAGGAGGGCAAGAAGTTCTTCCCCATGCTCCAGTCAGTTTTCCTCCACTCAGGAACGAGGCAGCGGTGCATGTGCTGCGAGGGCGGATGAAGGGGATCCAAGGCCACTGTAATTCTTGCTACATGGATGCAGCTCTCTTCAGGTAAGGGCCTGCATGGGCAGTGCCATTTTGTTAAACTACTTTGTGATTGGGCAGCGCCCTGCACTGCAGTGCTTCCCAGGACTTCCGAGGTGGCTGGAAGTTTACCCGGTGTAGAGCAGAATAAAACTGTGTGGAGATGCAGCGTCAATGCTTGCTGCCTTTTGATCTCCTTCCTAGTCTGTGAGGTTCTCAGGCGCTGAAGTACCCTCGTGAGTACCTAAGGTACTATGTGTCTGTCATGCAGGGTGGTGAGATATCGTAGTTCTCTGGACTGGACCCTGCTGACTCTGTCACTGGAGGTAGTAGCTGGAAACATATTTCAAAGAAACCATCCAGGAGGTCCCAGCTTCACTGTGCAGCACTGTTTGGAGAGGAAAAGACTCAGTGGTGCCCCCATGAGCAATTTTGGCTGCAAAGTACGAGATTACGTTCTCTAAGCTGTTTCCTTGCTTACTACAAGCGTTCATTAAGCCAGATGTGGTTTATCACATTGTGGAGATGCGCTATCACTCACACTTCTGTAATTGCATGCATGGGTTGTTGAAAACAAAAGCCACTGATTGTTACTAAACACAACAGTTTGGTTCTAACTACTGCTGCAAACCCATCAGACTTATGCAGCATTCACTCTTCACAGCCTCTTCTCCTGTACATCTGTGCTAGACTCCATGCTCTTCACACCCTTCACACTGTGTGACAGGAATGTCCAGAACATTCTGCGGGATGAGATCGTTAATCCCCTCCGAAAGTGAGTATATTATGTGGGAATACTGGAAGCTGCCCATCTGCCTTGATACTTTCTCTGCTGCTCTGCCCTCCACTGGCCAGAAGATACCTGTCACTGAGGGAAAGGGTTAGCTGGAGGGTGTCTCCTGCCAGCCACATCCAAAGGTCTTCCTCCCAGGCTTCTCTTCCAGTTCCCTTCCCCCTGACTGTAAGGCTGTCACAGCTCCTACTACATGTGTGTGAGTTTCCCCTGCTCAGAAGGAAGCCTTGTGAGCTGCATTTCCAGGTGAAAGAACTAAAGGAGGGGATTCCTGGGGTTTAGACCACCTCTGTGGGGAAACCCTGGAGCTGATGAAGCAATGGCATTGTTAGTCCCAAAGGCAGCGTGCAATGCCAGGTTGGATGGGGCTAGACCGTGGCACGAGAGCTAAATTCTCTGGACTTTGAATTAAAGATACCACTTTTTTCTCATCCTCCCTTGCTAGGTGTGGGAGTGGCATGGAGAGCTGCTTCTACATAAGAATAAGACACTAGCATCCTCCCTGGGGCTCAGTGCCCTGGCACTGCCTGCAGAAGTACAGCCCTGGTATGTTCTGTGGTGCTGCGATTTAAATACACTGGAGAGATCACCTGTAGCTGCTTCTTGTTTCTAGGACTGGCTTCGTCAGGGCTAGGAGCGTGATGCACCTTAGGGAGCAGCTAACTGAGAAGGGCCAATGCTCAAGCTTTACCAACGCTGAGAAAGGTAATGTGCTCTCTGGGGCCTTCCCCGGGCTGCTTCGGTGTGCACTGCCTCATCCAGGCACCAGGCTGACAACTTAATTGTGCGCTTCTCCCGTGCACGTGCATTGATATGCCTGCTGTGCTGTTCATTGATTAAAAAATGCGCATGTAAGAAATTTTTGTCTTTTAAGAACTCTACATGCTTTTCAGCTGACGTTTGTCCTGGAGTCTGATGGAAAGATAGGAATTGCTGGATCTCTCTGCCACCACCTAGCTGGTGGCAGCTGCTGCCAGGAGGGGAGAGGATGAACTGTGTGAACAGAATTTAAATAAGGGAGGTTTCCTTGACCTTTATACTTTGAATTAGCCCTGATAAGTCCATCTCTGATGTCCCTGCCAGAATCCAGCATGGTTTATCATTTTGCCAAGATCAACTTCTCTTTGAGTTCTGATAAGTTATTTGGGGTTCTTCAAAGACTGTAGTTTGGTTAAAATAAGACAGAAAACACCTACAGCTGAAGCCCACCTTTCTGGTTGCAATTGCTGCGTTCCCGTCCGCTCACAGCAAGGCTCCATGTAGTTTATGACAAGGAAACAGAATACCCCAATGCCAGACAACACTGCAACAAGCTGTAAGTTCCTGGACAGTAAACAAGTGGCGTTGATTCTTCTAGAAACAGCAGGAATCTGTCTCATCCCTGAACAGGAACTGTGTTTTTGTACTATTGTATATTTATTTTAGCTGGGGATGATTTAATTACTGTTCAGTTTCTTGAATTTCTATAGCTGTTCCTGATTTCTCTTTGAGTTTATACTTTTGGTGTTAGCAGTGACTTTCCATTAAGGTCTCTGAGACACTGTTACTGTGATGGCCAAGCTTGTAAGAGTGCAGTATATGAGGGCTAGTTTGCTTTTTTCATGCTCACCCTAGGAGTTTACGCGTTAACCAAGTGCTCTCAGTTTCTTGTCCAACCGCCACCTAACCTAGAGTAAAGAAGGAGATTCCAGGTTCACGAATTGCTGGCTCATGTTTTATCTGGCAGTTTCGCCTTCTGGATGCAGTGTGACGGGGGAGTGTTCCTGGTGTGGTGTGACCCGTGCTTTTCTCTGCCTTTCCAGATCCTGAGGAGTTCCTCAATCTCATAATGCAACAGATCCTGGGAATAGAGCCACTCTTGAAACTGCAGTAAGTTTCCATGTCTGATGCAATTTACTTAAACCTGCCTCACTAGTTCTTCACCTCACGATCACCAGGTGTTCCTTGCACCTTTCCATGAAGGCTGTGGAGGCACAGCTCAGTGACTTGTGTGCACCTCCCTTCCGCTGTCCATTAACTGCGGTCTGTGATCTTGCTTGTTGTCGATTTGCCCCAGGTAGGCCATCCAGGAAAAGAGACTCCCAAGCTCTCCCTGGAGGTGCCACCTTCAGAAAATGATGAAAAAACTCATGTCATCCTTAGGGAGAGACAGCAGCGGTTTGAGAAACAGAGTCCATCTTCACTGCAGAGCCAATGCTATCTGACAACCTTTAGATGTGCTTGGGATGTGTCCAGGCTGTCAAGCTGGCTCAGATCCTACAGCCTCTCAAACAGGGAGTCCATGGATGCAGTCCCAGTTTCTCAGGACTCTACAAAGAGGATGAGAGGCTGAAGGAAGCCAAAAATAACTGTGCTGTTCAGAAGCATAGAAGGGGATTGTTAGATTTCTGTGCTCGTTTGTGGAGACATCAGTCAAGCCTTAGATTATGGAGTACTCAGAAAGGCTGTGCACAAAGGCGACTCTGTACTGCAGCTCCCCTGCAGAGGGTCATCTGAAGGAAATCCTTTCTCCTCTGGTTCAGGGATGTAGGGGTTGTGGGAGATCTGCACACAGCTCACCTTTTGAATGCATGAAGGTTTGCGCTGTGGCTTTTGTATGTGCAGTTATAAATAGATCTTTCATTTGAGAAGGAGTTTGCTGACTGTGCTCTAGAGCAGTTCATTTAAAAATATTGAAATGTCTTTAATATTGAAGACAATGAGGAGGGGAAACTGAGTTATGCTCATAGGAGCAGGATGTCATGCTATGTTGGGTAATGAGACTGACGGTGGTACTCATATCCTCCTCTCATGACATGTGTTCAGTATTTCTGGATGGAAAAAGTGCTTCATGTTGGTGTAACACCAAGCAACCCTTACTGCCTTGGGCCTGGAAACTATTGCAGGACAAAAACAGTACATTCTCTGAGAGCGCAGATGTTTGTGGCGCTAGGTAAATAAGCCCCATGACCACTCCTTGCAGGTCAGGAGGCCAGAAGGAGCAGGACTGTTACTGCTACCAGATATTTATGGACAAACAGGAGGATCTAGTCGTTCCTGATGTGCAGCAGTTAGTGGAACATTCCTTCCTGTCCTCTGATCTGAAGCTAGTGGAGGTGAGCCCGGCTACTTTCCATCTATGTTGCCTTTCTCTTGCTTTCTCCAATGTGCCTGTCAGTGAGTCTGCAGTGGGTCTAGTATGTCTTACATCTAACACTGCAAAGCAGCAGGATACTTGGCCACAACTTGAGACTTGTCTTGGGGAATCTGAGTGTGACCTGGGAGGAGGGGTGTGCTTTCCCTGCTGCTCTTGTGTCTTGTAAATAACCTGAGCAGAAAGTCTTTACTCCCAGAAGCAATGTAGAGAGAAAAGTCTCTGGGATTTGTTTCTTCTGGAAGAGTGACTTGTTTGCCTTTGTTTTCCCAGATCCCATCGTGCTTCATTATCCAAATGCCACGTTTTGGGAAGGAATATAAAATGTTCAGCAAGATCATTCCTTCCTTAGAGCTGGATATAACTGATCTGCTGCTTGACAGTAAGTTGTTGGGCAATGATAAAGCTGACAACTGGGACTGTGAGTAACCAGGTGACAGGTCTCGTCTGTTTGGGTTGTGAGCAGGAGCTGAGGTGGCATCATGGTGCGATTCCTGTCCCCTGAATGCTTCAGTTATGGCAGGACAAATTGAATTCCAGGTGAGACCAAGAGAAGACGCATCCTCTCACTTTTGCCTCTGCAGGTCCCAGGGAGTGCTGTGTGTGTGGTGATGTTGCCACCCTGGAGTGTTCACAGTGTTTCAAAGACAAGATGTTTGCACCTACAGGCCTGAAGCAGTTCTGCAGCACCTGCTCCAAACAGGTATTCAGTTTCTTTGGGCACTCGTGAGATCTGCCTTGGTGACTGACAGCAGACTGAACCCCCGAAATACGTGCATTTCCCTTGCTGTCCCTGCAGCTGTTCAGGTTGGGCACAGAGGGGCTCCTTCCTGAGCTGCAGTCTCACCAACTGAATCAGCCATGTGAGTGAGATGAGGTGCCACGTGTCACTGAACCCTCGTGCACTGCCCTCTGCTTACATAGAGCCTAAATAAGCACTGATCCTGCACAGACTGAGTGCTGGGCCCTCCATGCTGTCTCACGTGAGCATTGCTACATCTTTCTGGCCTCTCTTGGAGGACAGTGGGCTCCCCTCTCGGCTTCTTGCTGTCAGCCTGCCAGTGCGTTGCTGTTCCCTGACGTGCAGGGAGGAGTCAGCCGCATGGAAGGCAGATGAGTGGAGAATAAACTGGAATTCTGACCCCTGCACACTCCTCTTTCCAGCAGGCCAGGTTCAGTTCTCCTGCCCGCTCAGCAGTACCACCCCGTCGTCTTTCCTCAGGTTCACTCCCACTATCGACGCAAAGCGCACAAGCCAGCCAGGCTGCGCATCCCAGAAGAGTTTCATCGCCAGAGCCCCCAGGGTAGCCAGCAAGTCCCCCGCGAGAAGGTAGAGCTCTTCGCAGTGCTCTGCATCGAGACCAGTCATTACGTCTCCTTCGTGAAATACGGCCCTGGGAACGAGCACTGGATGTTCTTCGACAGCATGGCTGACAGGCATGGTGAGGACGTGGTGGTGGGCTTGGTGCTTTGGTGGGAGCTGGGAGCTTGCAGGGTGGGTGTCTGTAACACGGCATGTAGGCGCTGCTCAGTCTGCATCGAGGCACAGTGGTGGCTGGTGTCAAGGGGATTCTGTGCTGTGCCTAAAAGGAACACGAGGCTTCCGGGGTGAATGAAGGGTGCTGGGGAGTAACAGCTTCGTATAACAAAGGACAGCCATTTCCTCTGAAGCCCCCTACATGAATTAGGATCCCACTTCCAACAGTGACCATTTAAGCTGACCCCAGAGAAGAGTATGACCAGGCCAAGGAGATATGAGAGTTGCTCCTAGTGCTCTCATCCTCTTTTTCTCTTCAGACTAGGGACTTCTTGAGCCAGCTGGGACTGGCTGCTGTGTGGGTGAGACAGTTCTCCTGTCCTGCCCTGTGTTAGTGTTGGTCTCCAGATCTCCCAGCTGAGGCACTGAGTTACTGTTACATGTGATGGTAACTGCTTGAGCTGTAGATACTCATCCCTTGGGACATGCTTTGGTCATGGACTTTTCTTCCTCTTTCTGGGTTAGGTGATGAGAACGGCTTCAACATTCCCACGGTAACACTGTGCCCTGAAGTTGCCAAATATCTGGACTTGCCGCTGGCTGCGCTGGCCCTGGAGCAGCCCCGAGACATGGATGGAGTGGCCAAACGCCTCTTCTGCGATGCCTACATGTACATGTACCAGAGCAAGAAGATGGCACTTTACAAGTGACACTGTCTTGGGCTGGTGCTGTAGAGCAGCAAGGTGTCAGAAACGTGAGCTTGGATTGACCCTGCCGCTTGTAATCAGTGAGAGCAGCTAGAGTCTGGGTGCACCGAGCTTGCACTTCTGCCTCTTCTTACCTCTTCCAGCATCTGATATTGAGCTATTTACGTGAGCCTGTCTGGGTTTGTAAATCCTGTGCCAGGCCTTATCGAGCGATAGTTTGTACTTCCTGCAGACTTGGACTCTGCATCCCTTATGCTCAAATTCATTCTCCTTTCCTACATTCCCTTTTAACCCTCCTTCCTCCCCAGGTACTCTGCAGCTGTGCCCTACCTCAGAGTCCTCCCCAACATCCTTTCCTCCCTGCCAGCCCTGCCCTCCAACAGTGAGGACCAGCATCTCTAATCAAAACGCAAGGAGTTACCCTCAGGTTAGCAAAGAGCACGAGAAAACCACAGCCTTGCCCTGTGTAGCACTTACTCATGCATACTTGCAGAGTGAGAAAACCAGGAGGTGTGAGGTGCAGCTGCGTGGTTGAGAAGTGTCAGGAAGAGGGTTTTCCTTGAGGTCCGGGATGTGATCACACACCTAAAGCTGGGTCCCTGAATTGTCTTCAATTCCCTTATCCAGCACTAATATCTCTGGCACTTTACCCACCATCCTTTATTTTCAACCATGAGGTTAATTGGATGTCTCAAGCTGCAAATGTGCTTTAAAAATACCTATTTTTGTAGGAACAAATTCGGGGAAAAAAAAAACGGGGCAAAGGAACAGCAGGTGAGCGTGAGGCCTCAGTCTGCTGTCATCTTTTTGTGAAGTCTACGTTATTGCTACAGGATATGAGGTGTTCTAACCTCACTTCTAGCACTTACTGTCCCATCTTTGCATCTACTTCTGAGATATGTACCAAATAGCAATAACAGAATTTCAAGGACAAAAATGGAAGAATGAGCACTTCTTATATTTTCTTTGCCATGACAGCAAGAAAGATTAGGATCTCTGGGTGGGAAGAGGTATTCTTTAAGTTAAATAATTGAAATTTGCTAATTGTAGGTTGTCTGCCATTAAGCACATGCTGTCATGGCAGCAGGAAGCTTTTCGGGGGACTTTGTGCTATAAGTTGTTTTACCCAGGCTCTGGGTGGCACTGGTAGTACGCCAAACCTAGAGGAGTGCATCCAAGAGCCACAGCTATAACCTCCCTCCTGCCCTTTTTTCCTCTGTAATGCCGGGCGCAGTAATTGTAATTTGCAGCCTGTAGCTTTGCCTTGGTCCAGCAAGCCTGCTGGCTTGGGCCACATAGTGGTACACGTGGGACTGGGTCTTTGCTGACAGCAGGGTTAAGGTGCTGATCAGGACCCTCAACAGCTTGATGGCTGTATCAGCTTTCTGTATTTCCCTTACTTCTGTACGTGGTTGCTTCCAAGGATGGATGGAGTGTAGTGAACCCAGGTTGATAACACAACAATGTTTGGTGAACACCGGTGTCCAACTCAGCTCCCAAATGCTGCACTGAGGTCTTGGTGTTGAGGTGCTCAGAGGTTTGAATTTGTGCTCAGATTTGTTGCTGTAGCCTGTAGGGACTGGGGCTTGTCCTTGCTGAGCATTTGGGCCTCAGCAGCAAGTTGACCATGAGCCAGCAGTGTGCCCTTGTCACAAAGAGCTAACAGTGTCCTGGGCTGCATTAGGAGGAGTGTTGCCAGCAGGTCAAGAGATGTGATCCTCCCCTTCTACTCAGCACTGGTGAGGCTGCACCTGGAGTGCTGGGTCCAGTTCTGGGCCCCCAGTACCAGGGAGACCCAGGCATACTGGCAGAGCCCAGCGGAGGCCACCAAGGGGCGGGAGGGCCTGGAGCCCCTCTGCTGCGAGGAGGCTGCGAGAGCTGGGGCTGCTCAGCCTGGAGAGGAGGAGGCTCAGGGGGATCCCCCCCGTGTCCGTCAGCACCCGCAGGGAGGTGCGGGGAGGACGGGGCCGGGCTCTGGGCAGGGGTGCCCGGGGCCGGGACCGGAGGCCCTGGGCACAACCCGGAGCCCGGGAGGCTCCCCCGGGACACCGGGGCAGCACTTCTGTGCCGTGCGGGTGCCGCAGCCCTGGCGCAGGTCCCCAGAGAGGTGCTGGGGTCTCCTCCGTGGAGATCTCCAGCCCCGCCTGGCCGTGGGGCTGGGCACCAGCTCGGGGGCCCTGCTGGAGCAGGGGACTGGTCCAGATGACCTCGAGAGGTGCCTGCCAATCTCAACCATTTGGTGAGTTAACGTTGTTTGTAGGAGAGCTACGGCCATCAGCACACAGCGATGGGGAAGGCTGTGGCCCTGCTTCTGAGCCTCAATGCACCTGTCATGCTGAACGCCTGGTGCCAAAGCGCCAATGTTTGAAGACTTTACGTGTAGGAGAGGTGGCGGCAGAGCTAGCAGTGGATCATCCTGAGGATGGGTTTACCCTGCGCTCACTTGTGAACTGACTTACTGATCTCTGGCTCCTTTGGCTCTCCTCTGTGGCCATGGAGAGAGGGTGACTGGATGGAAAGTGCTGCTGTCTCACTGTCTTTTCTTGTCTGTGTAACATTTCTCTTCATTCATTATCTTGTAAGAACTCAGGACAGTCTCAGGAGTACTGTGAGCAGGTTTAATAACAAAAAGTGTTTTTTCCTCTTTTAAAGTGCGAAGATACAGTGCCTTACACAGTGCAGGCCCAGCTGTACCATTGCAGCAGTGTATCCCAGCCTGCTGGGTTTTTTAGAGACAGGACACAATCAGGCAATGCTTTAAGTGCTTTTTTTTTTTTTTTTCCATGAACATATACTGCAACCATCTAAGCAATGAAGAAAAAAAAATCTCTTATCAAGTTTTTTGCTGGGAGGGGGTGCAAGTGGGGGTTGGTAGTTGGGGAATAACGAGCGGGTGCCTTCCTTGCACCATTACAGCGTGGGGCTCATTTCAGGCGTCTGCGGCTGTACAGTTCAAAAGCTCAGGGGAAAGGATTTAATACCTCTCACTTACAAGCACGTGCAGGATTAGAGGGAAACATGCGTATCTCAGGAAGGCACAGTGTTCATTCTTCGCAATTTTTGTCCATTCCATGCAACAACGTCTCTTGACTATCTTTTGATAAAGCCTTCAGCCACTCGTTGCTCCATCTGTCCTGCCTGCCCATGAGTGCTGTGTACTGCCAGTGACACTCCAAAGGCTTTGGTGCTGGAATTAGTTGTAAGATGCCACAAAATGGGGACAGGGGCAGCTGCTGGGGTCACCCCCAGCTGCTGTCAGTGGTTGTCACTTGCTTTTTGTCTCAATTTTATTCAATTACACACCATGAAGTGAAATGAAGGATGACGAATTAAACATTCAAGCTGAAGGAGAGTTTTTAGATGGACCAGAGCAGCCATGCAGTGTGTTCACAGCAGTGGTGCGTAAGGCTTTTATTTAGCTTTGTGCTTTGGACAAAGTAATGGCAGGGCTTAGCAACACGCTTCCTCTATACAAATCAAGGTTAGAGATCATGGGTGGGGACCTGAAACCAGCCACCATGCTCTGGAGACCTCATACAAAACAGAAAGATATAAAACATGGCCACAGAGCCAACGCTTAGAGTCAAAAGGGCAAAGTGCATCTGCCACGGCTGTCCCGCAGAGCACACGCTGGGCTCCGGGGAGGGGACACCTTCTTGTGTACTCGACTCGGTCCCTAGTGCCACCGACGAGTCTCACCGTGGGCGCTGGGACATGAGGACAGGCCCCAGCCCCTGCGTCGGGCTGATGTGGGGGCAGCTGCAGAGGCATTTCTGGCTCTGCTAGAGGCATGGGGCCACTTGCAGCCTGGCGTCGTGTTTGCATTTAACGCGCCTTCAAGTGAGGTACGAAGCAGCTGCAGCCCAGAGATGTGCAGCCCTATGCTACATAGTGATGGGTGGCATCAGCGCTGCCACCGCGGAAGGCAAGGGGCTGGCGAGGCCACCAAGGCAGGCAGTGCGGCCACAGCAGAAGGCACAGGGATGGCAGGGCCACCGAAGTGGGCAGGGAAGGAACGTTGCTCCCAGATGACGCAGTGGCAGCGGCCAGTCACTGCCCTGTCACAGCACAGGACGTGGCTCCCCTGCCACCTCCCAGCTCTGCCTGCCCCATCCCTCCGCACCCAGCTTCATAACTGGGACCACAGGGAGCGCTTCCAGTTCCCGCAAAGTCCTCGGATCAGCACCACAGAGCAGCAGCCTCATTAGAACCATTAATTCCCAATTAGTCACCTGGTCTTCCAAAGAGCATGTCGGAAGCGCTGGCCCCAGGCAGGGGCTGGCACAGCGCGGGGGGCGTGCGGGGGCCCCCTCACTGGCTGGTCTGCCGCAGCTCTGCGAGGAGGAGGTGCAGCTTCTCCGTCACAGCCACCTGGCGCAGGAGCAAGAGGGGACACTGAGTGTGAGCTCCCCACGGACACTGTGGAACCCCGGGGGCTTTACCAGGGCAGGTCTGGGACGGGACCGGACCCATTGTGCCTGGTAAGTGGCAGACGTACCGGGTAGGGCTCTGGCTCACGGAGCCGGCGGTGAGCGGGGCCGAGCAGGCTGAGGGACGCCTGCGCGTGGCTCCGCACCTCCGGCAGGCTGGGCAGCGCCTCGCACACCTGCAGGATGGAGACAGACAATAGCATCCGTACGTAGGGCTGCGGGACCAGCTGCTGTGACTGTGCCTGCGGTGGCACTGGCTCAGCTCTGCCAGCATTGTGGGGACAGGGCCATCTCAGATCCAGGTGACTCTGATTCAGCAACTACTGCCAAGATGTCACTCCTTTGCCTTGGTCCTTTACCCAACAAGGGAAGGGCACCTCAGCCACTGTGACGTCCCAGCTGGCAGGGCGTCCCCATGCAGGACATTTGCTCAGTGTAGCAGTTGACTGAAAGATGCTTTCTTGCCCACAGAAAATCTTGGGGTTTTCACAGCAGAGACACCAAAGCTTTGTGGCGAGAGCCGCCCAGCTGAGAGCAGCCACAAGCCTCACATCTCCACCTCCATGCCCAGACCCCACCGTCCCTCCTGAGAATCCAAGGAAACCCACCTTGGATGGGGCACAAACTCATCCTTCGCCTGGGAAATCGGATTTCCCAGGGAGATGTCCCATCCCCAGAGGAACTGTACCTTGGCAGCATTGCTGAGGGGGGGTCCCCTCGCCCCACACGCTGCATGGACAGGCCCCCACCACCACCACCCCCCCCAGCCCCACCTGGCCCAGGCCCGTGGTGGGGGAGAGGGCAGAGCCGCCCCTGACCTGGCCGTCTCTGAAGTACGTGCGATGCAGGGTGTCCACAGCCGTGGGCCTGACCTTGGTGGCCTCTCCTCTCCTCCCCAGGACATGGACTACCAGCTCCTGCCCCCCGCTGGGTGAGGGCTCGTCCTCCAGGGCCATGAGGTCCATGAAGGGGTGACCTGCAGGGGTGCTGGGTTAAGGGCCAGCAGGTGCTCGCGACACCAGGGACAGGATTACGGAGCAGGAGCTCTGCAGGTCAACAGGGCCGCACCGCAGCAGGAGACTCCCAACACAGCGGAGCTCACCAGCAGCATCGTAGAGGCGATAAACTGCCTTAGTCCCTGGGATCGTCATCTTCTCCTCCTCCTCTGTGAGCTTCAGGCAAGGGGAGCCATTGACCTCCACTAGCTGTGGCAGAAGAAGTTGCAGGGATGGGCACCTTATTTTTGTCACCCAAACCAGCTCAGGCTGGTGCCAAGGACTATGCAGCGCTCTGTGTGCCCTTGCGTGCTGGGGAGGCCACTGAGGCAAAACAGCTGAATAAATCTTTTTTTAAAAAAAAAAAAAACAACCTCAAACTATCCCCAAGCCAAGCAGGGCAGAGCTGCCACTCCTACCTTGTAAACACAACCCAGCGATGGCTGCAGGGGACACGTCACCAGGTTCGTCCCCACACCGATCATGTCAATCTCACTCCCCTGGTGCAGCAGAGAAGACAGCGACCGTCAACAGCCCAGTCCTGCCTCTTGTTTTTTAAGCCCATGCTAAAACCAGAGTCACAGGGCAGGTCAGAGGCTGCTCTACCCAAAAGTGCCCGGTTTCTGTCCGGCCCACCCAGAATCCATTCATTCCAGCCTGGAAATTGTTCTCTGCTCTCATCCAGGAGAGGCTGAGTTGCAGGAAGGTGACTGTCACATCTGCCACCCTCCATGCCCCAGCCCCAGCGGCTACCTCACCTCTCGGTTGAAGTTCTCCAGGCTCTGTTCGCTGATGTCATTGCTCACGGCGATGGGGATGCTCCCAAACCAGGGCACCTGGAAGCTGGAAAGGAAGGTGAGGGGCAGAGGAGTGAGCAGAAGGGTGGCCCCAGGTTTTGGGGGAAACCCTGGCTCACGGCCACCCTGCGAGCCAACAAGCACCCAAAGGCATCCCAGAACCCCTCGAGCAGCGAGGGCTCCCACCCCAACAGCCAGGGACATGAGAAGGGCCAGAGGAGGAGTTGGGCACCCAGGGCAGGGGATGCTCTCCGCAGGCTCCCTGGACATCTCACAGGACTCACGTGGTGCCGCAGGCTCGGAGCACACTCCGGATCTCCTTGGCCTGCTGGATCAGGTCCCCGCTGTCTAGGCGCACCCCGATGGCACGGTACCCCAGTTGGTGCAGGGCCAGTGCCACGGCACAGAAATTCGGCAGGCCGCTCCTGACAAGGGCAAGGGGAAGGATTAGCGCCCATGGCCTCTTGAGACAGGGACCACGGACAGGCTGAGCAGTAGGACAGTCCTGTATCAGGTGACAGCGAAGGATGGGGACACTGCAAGGAGGCGTTTCAAGAGCTGCCTTCTCCCCCAGCTCCTCCTGCAAGCCTACCAGGCAAGAAGGGACTCATCTGTCCTCACCTCATGACGCAGTACGTGTCCAGCAGTCCCTGGAAGTTGTGCGGGAAGGTGATGGCATAGGACACGAAGGCGGCCAGCTCACCACGGTTGGCTTTCTCGGAGGGGCTCTGCAGCAGCTCACACACCCGCTGCAGCCACAACTCGGCCAGGGCTGGGAGATCCACCGGCTCCCCACCTGCCAGCGGTGGCAGGACCTGCTTGGGCACACCAGCACTGCAGCAGGACGTCCCTGCTGCTGCTCAGCAATCGCTTTGGTTTCAGCAGGTGAAACGTGTGTCCTGCAGCATCCCCATTTCCCTTCCATGGAGCCAGACCAGCAGCGCTGGGGACATGCGAACTCCCATGGCCACAGCTGGGACATCCCATCCCTGTCCCCGCCCGCAGCACCACTCACCCTGGGCTGCACCTCCTCCAGCGACGTGAAGGACATGATGAAGGAGTGGGCGATGGTGCCGCGCACTGGGATGCCGTAGAGTTTCCCTGCTAGGACGTTGCTGGTGTAGTCAAAGCCTGCGAGGAGGGACAGGGGGTGACGGTGTGGCCGCGGCACTGTGCGGCGCTGTGGGGCAGCACTCACCCCCGATGTAGGAGTACTTGGAGGCAGAAAGGCCACCGTCTGGACCCTGGGCACGACGCAGTCCCATCTCCATCAGCTTCACCTCCGGGCCAGCGAGTAGCCGGAAGCGGGCAGCGTTTGTGGCCACCAGGCTGGGAGAGGAAGGGACAAGTCACACTGAGTCACTTCAGGCATGGGGTTGGGGTTGGGAATGACGAGGGGAACATCGTTTGCTTGGGGACCGGCTTAACTTGGACACAGCCAAGATGCAGGGACATGGCAGGGACAATAGCAGGGTTGGTGCAGCAGGGATGGATGCGATCCCCTGCAGCCAGGGGTCCCCAGCACCCTAAAAAGGCTGGAGGGGCCCCTACCTGGCATAGTTGATCAGGCACAGCAAGGTGGTCTCCAGCAGCTGCACCACCAGCAGCGGCCCCTTCACCTGCAGGAGTGGGACCTGTGGGGACAGCAGCGGTGACATTCCCCTGGCCACACGCATCAAGGCTGAGGTTGGGGACATGGGGATGTGGCCAAGCCCTGTTTGCCGCTAGCCCCGGTGCCCCTGCAAGGCTCAAATGCATATCCCACCCTGGAGAAGACAACAGAGCCTTCTGGCACAGAGGAGACGGTCACCTCCGAGGCATCCACGGTGCAGAGGTAATCGAAGAAGGCGTCCTCCGTCGTGCTGGGCAGGACCGAGCGCAGGTAGGCAATGTCTGCAGGGGCAGGGACCACCTCAGCCCACCAGGAGATACACACGTCCCTTGTCCCCACCCCTCGGAGAGCACCACACCAAGCCCCCGTCCCTCCAAGAGGCTGTCCAAGGGGCCCCTGAGGGGTGCCCCAGTGTCCCCTTGGTCCCCAGGCTCCCCTGTGGGAATCCCAAGTGCCTCTGAGAGGGTCTCCTGGTCCCTCTGAGTGATGTCCTTGTCCCCCCCCGACCAGTTCATCTGAAGACTACCCCTATCTTTCTGTCCCTCTGAGGGATGTCCTTGTGCCCTTCCTGGGCCCTCTGAGGCCCCCCCCCAGCCCCTGGGACTCTCTGCAGGGTCTCCTGTTCCCTCCAAGGGGTGTCTCTGTATCCCCACCCCAGATCTCCTGTCCCCCAGGTCCCCCTGAGGGGTCTGTTTGTCCCCTTGAAAGATATCCTTGTCCCCACCTCAGGTCCCACTGGAGGTTCCCCCTGTTCCTCAAGTGCCTCTAAGAGATGTCCCTGTCCCCTCATCCAAAGTCCCCTGCCCCTAGGTCCCTCTGAAGGGTGCCCCTGTCCCACTGAAGGACTTCCCTGCCTCTCTGCCAGGTCCCCCAGTGACTTTGAGGGGTCCCGCTGTCCCCCACATCCATCTAAGGGACATCTCTGTCCCCTCCTCAGGTCCCACCAGGGGTTCCCCATATCCCCCAGGTCCCTCCAAGAGATGTCCCTGTTCCCCCTAGGTCCCTCTGAGGGGTCTCCCGGTCCCTCTGGGTGATGTCCCTGTCCCCCACCCCTGGCTCCCTGTCCCTCAAGTCCCTCTGACAGATATCTCTGTCCCCCCTAGGTCCTCCTGAGGAGTCCCATCCCTCTGATACATGTCCCTGTCCCCCTCTAGGTCTCTCCAAGGACTTGGATCCCTCTGAGAAATTTCCCTGCCCCCCGGTCCCTCTGAGGGATGTCCCTTCCCCCCCTGGATCCCTCTGACAGACACCCCCCAGACCCCTCTGAGGCA
>VXAL01013265.1:7349-33650 GCA_013399475.1 Chauna torquata | reverse complement strand
AACCCCAATTCTCCCCTTCAGCCACCAACCCCTTGGCGGGAGCCCCGGCCCTCACGCACCGGCAGCGGAGAAGCGGAAGGCGCGGAGGAAGCGGAGCCCCTCGGCCAGGCCGGCGCCCAGCGCGAAGGCGCCGCGGAAGGGCTCGCGGCGGAAGAAGAGCTCGGCGGCAGCGGGGGCACGGTGCCGCCCGGCCCGCCAGTACCCGTAGGCCATGGTGAGCTGGTAGAGGTCCGTCAGCAGCGCCATGGCCGCCACAACCGGGGTGCCGCGGGGCAGCCTGGGAGCTGCAGTCCAGAGAGACGGGGCGGGCAGAGGGNAGAGGGCGCAGGGGCACTTGGTGGCTTGGGGGGGGGTGCGTGTGACACGGGGTGCTCCGTGGCTTAAGGGGCATGCTGGGGACAGAGGTGCATAAGGCACAGTGCAGGGGACACAATGGCACATAGGGCATGGAAGGACATGGGACTCCAGGGAAGGGAAGAGCACAGGACATGGGACACCAGGAAGGGCAGCACAGGGGACATGGGACACCATGGATGGCAGCACAGGGGACATGGGACACCAGGGATGGCAGCACACGGGGCATGTGACATAGGACACCAGGGATGGCAGTACACAGGACATGGGACATAGGACACCAAGGATGGCAGTGCATGGGACACGGGACACCACAGATGGCAGCACATAGGACACGGGACACCAGGGATGGCAGCGCATGGGACACGGGACACCAGGGATGGCAGCGCATGGGACACTGTACACACAGCACCAGGCATGCCAGCACTCAGGACACCAAGTACATAGGGCTCTGGGAATGGCAGCCTATGTGACATCAGGCACATGGGGCACCAAACGTGTCAACAGCTGGGACACTGGGCACATCCAATATCAGGCACATGGGGCTCTGGGGATGACAGAACATAGGCCACATAGGTCACACAATGTGCCACTACGCCAGGCCCATCCAGCTGCAGGCACACAGGACACCAGACATGCCAGCATATGGGACACCAGGTACACCCAGCACCAGGCACAGGGGGCTCTGGGGACAGCAGCACCATGGAGCTCTGGGGGTGGTGGCACATGAGAAGACACCAGGCACACAGGGCACTGGGCATCCTGGGTTCTGGGGACAGCAACACCTGACACAACCACGCACAACAGGCATGACAATGCAGGATGCCACCACATACAAGGGACACTACATGCAGACACCTGCATGTCATCACAGGGCATGTCAGGCACAGGGCATTGCATACAGCCAGGAAAACTGGAACTGGAGTCATCATCACTTGGTTGGGTGCTGCTGCAACTTCATCCTGTGCTTGCAGTGCAGCCCCATGGTGCTTCCCGTTTACTTGGTGTTAGCACAGTGCAGCCTGCGCCCAGACCTTGGACTCTGGCACTGTGACAAAGGACTCTGGCCTACGGTTAGAAATGTCACCTCCCCTTTCCACAGGTCACACTCAGCACAGACCCAGCTCCTCATGAACCAAAGGATCAGCTGAAGTGACCTGCACAGTGTATCAAGAGCAGCAAGGGGAAAATAAGAGGAAAATTCAGCCCCAAAACAGCAACTCCTGAATGCTTCCTGGTCATTCGTGGTTTTTTTTTTTTTTTTTCCTGGTAGTACTAGAGACTGACTGGTGTCTCTACCTTTGGAAAGACCCTGAGCACAGACCAAGGATAGGATGCCACTCAGACCTTCACACAGGCATCCCCATCTTGAGGTCTTCCTTTTATGAAGGGAGCAAGGAAGGGAAATACCCCGCAGCCTTATAACACATCACTTTGGGGAAGTTACACTTGGCAGAGAAAAACATCATCCAATCTGCACTCCTTGATCTTTATTAGTTACAGTTTCAGAGAGGATACAGGTTTGCTTCTAGATCTTGTTGAAAGCAGCAATGTCAACACTCTGCACCTGCAACAGAACAAGAGCAGCAGCTAGAGGTCACCAAGGTGTTTTCAGACATTTACAACAAAGAAAGCACTCACGCTGGGAATTTCTTCACAGCACACACTAGTTCTGCTCAAAAACAGATTGAGCACAGCCCAGGTCTCTTAGGCCAGCTCCCCAGCTGTGGTAAGAGCCACCTTCAAGGACTGTTATTGAATGATCCTAGTAACACCAGTCACAACAGGACATCATGCTGTGCTCGTTACTGCATGAATCTTTAGACAGTCCAGCCTATGAAGAACATCCATATTAAGAGTTTCTAGCAACATGTTTGAAGATCAACAGTTCCTGATTTACTGGAAATATAAGCAAAAGAGTATTCAAGGAAGATCAATAAAAACAGGTATCTGGCCAGCAGCTTCCCTCTCCCAGAAAGCACTACCAAGCTTGCGTATTACCTGGCGCAGAGCTGGAGCTCCTGCTGCCATTTCCATGGAAGTGAAGGTAGGATGGCGATGGAGACATCTCCAGCCTCAACCACCAGGGTTAAACATACGCATTTCTACCCTGGTGCTGCTGCCTAGGGTAAGTGTAAAAACAGGGGCTCCTCAAAGTAACAGCCAGTGGGCTGGATGTTGAGCAGCAAGAGCCTGCAAAATGGCTCTACGAACTACCTACATCACACACACACACACACACACACACACATACACACACAGCACAGTAGTGTCTCAGCAGGCACAGACACCATGAACTCCACGTGGTTTTCTACTAGAAACCCAAGTCTGCCAAAATCTGCTAATGAACCTTAGGTAAAAATGACCCCGCAGGCCAGGTATCTCCCAGCTCACAAAAAGACTTACATAGTCTTCGAACTTGGTGATCTCCTCCTCCAGAATGTCTGTCCCGACTTTGTCGTCCTCCACTACGCACTGGATTTGGAGCTTCTTAATACCATAGCCTACTGGGACCAGCTTGGAGGCTCCCCACACAAGCCCATCCATGTGGATGGACCGGACGCACTCCTCCATCTTCACCATGTCAGTCTCATCATCCCACTGCAAGGGAGTGAAGTTGGAACTTTAATGTTTTCCTAGAGGCCACCATTAGCCCCAAGGGGTGTCCAGTGACTGAGGACTCTGCAATCTCCTCTAGCCCAAACTGAATGGGGGTGCACAACAGCCGCATCACACAAAAATTAAGGTGTCCTCCTCAATCAGACTGGCAGAGATAGTCAATGTGCGTTCAGTTGTTTTAACGCATGCCTGTCTGCAGTCTGACCACCAGTTAGCATTCAACACTACTCCTCCTCTCAGTACATTTCAGCTGATACAAGCTACCCTCTGTTGGCTATTATTTTCACCAGAATTAGCTGCTTGGGTTAGCCAAGCTAAATCCGACTTTGCAGCAATGCTACAGAGCATGTTGCTTCAATTCTGCCTCCAGGCCCTGCAGATGCAAGGGGGATTCTTCCTGCAGCAACACATCTGCTTTGGAGCACTCATTTTAAAGTGACTTTTACCAAGGGCACCTCTCTTGTGCAATCGGAACACTAGACAGCCCGTGTCTAGTGTCTACCATGACAATCTGACAAAAACAGGCTTATTTCCATCTTTAAGACATTTATTATCTGGTTTTGGTTTAACTGAAAGTCCTTTCTTCAAAGATAGCTGCTAATCCTGGTCAGAGGAACCTCTCAGATAACAGCCTGCACTTGCCATGGTCCAACGACTGCAGCACAAAGGCTGCAGATCCCAGCTGCAATATCCCACCTCACTCTGAACCCTTGTTTGGAAACATGCAGGCCAGATCTTCACCGGTCAACTCAGATGTGCAAGTGAGATGATTTACAGCCTCCTGCACAAGACGTACAGCCTCACTCAGGAGCTCTCCCACTTCAGTTACTCACCGGCTTCACATCCAGAAGAATAGAAGACTTGGCAATAAGACCTGGTTTCTTGGCCTTCTTCTCTGCATACTGACGCAGTCTCTCTTCCCGGACTTTAGCAGCCTCTTGGTCTTCCTCTTCATCATCACTGCCAAAAAGGTCAATGTCATCATCGTCGTCTTCCTCTGCAGCAGCTGGCTCGGCTTTCTTTGCAGGTGAAGCAGATGGGAGCTCCACTTTCTTGGAGGGAACACTGAATGGTTCCACTTTCTTCATCAGGGTGACATGCATTAAAGACAAAACAGGAGAAAATTAACCTGAAGTTACATCAGAGCAACACTCAGGAGTAACTCAGGAACTGAAGTTACTGTCTTTAGACAGACCTCTGAACTATCCCAAAATGGCTGTACTTATATTCATAGAGCAAAAAATACCATGTAGCCAAGAGCTGACCCTTCTCCTAAGGACTCAGTGGTTCAGGATACGTAGAATGTAAGAGTGGGAGAGCAGTTGGGTACCTGTCCTTACAGGTCAGCTGTACTGCATGCCCCAAGGCCAGGGCTTATCTAAAGGAGACCGTATCTTGCCCTGAAGACCCTTGGAGATGAGCAGCTTGTCATCTTCCACTCAAGCACCAAACAAACCCTTTCCAGGATGCTGCAAGTCCACAGATATAAAAGCAAATCCCTACTAAAAGATTTATTGAACAGGTCATTTTCTCCCTCAACAAGGCAACATACATATGCTTTTACAGTTCCTAACACTTACGGCACTAGCAACTGAGCGCCTTCCACTAGCACAAGGAGGGGCCCACACATTCTGTAAGCTTCCGCAGAGACAAGTTAATTCCACTGGCAGCACATCCTCCAACATGCAACAAGAATCAACCAGAGGTGCCAGGCATTCAGCTCCCACAGAGCTTTCTCCTGTTCCTATTAACTACTTTCTAACAGGGGAGGTTTGTTAAAAGACAGTGTCACCAGTTCTGCTCATCTATTGTAACAGTGGCATTTTACCCGGTGTGTGCTGAGAAATTTACAGCACCACAGGTTAAATCCTCATCAGGTATGTGTTAGCTCCAAACTTCCATAGATCTACGTCAGCTCTCCCTAGCTGAATCTCTAAGGTAGTTTCTTTGTCTTTGCGTAGAATACTTCTCTCTGTGCATACTGGTTAGGGAAAGATGACAAGGCAGCTGCCAAAACCGCCAGAAAAGCCGCAACAAACTCATCCTATGAGCACCTCTCCATGCTCAGCAGCCAGCCAGGAGACCTCAGAAATGACCTGGCACTTTGTGACAATGAAGCATTCAAGAACAGCACCTTGCTAAGACTCACCTGGGTTGGTGGAACAGGTAAGGGCTGGTGGGAGGTAGATTTTTCCAAAGCATTCAGGCGGCTTTCCAACTTGAAGATGGCCATCTGAAGATCTGCAACAACTGTGAGAAGAGAGGAAAAAAGAACCTTAGCTTGTAGGCTGTCAAGTCAGGACAAATGTGCTATCGCTCAAAGTGGGTTTTAAAAACACCAGCTGCCCCAGTCAGAGGGAAGTCTGCAAAGCTCTGATCAAGACACACGGGCATGTGCTCACCTGGCTACACCCAAGGACAGTAAGGGAGACAACCAACAGGAGCAGGACCCCAGTCGGTTTGCTTTTTGCTTTCATGCCAGAAGATTCTCCTACTTACCACTGCGAAGGTTTTGATTTTCTACCTCCAGGTGAGAAATTCTGGAAAGAAGTTCATTTTGGTCACCAGGCCCAGAAGAGGCTGCGCTTGTACTCTGCAACAAGGAAAACTGAGATGAAACGGATGTGTTCACCTACTCCCAAGCTCAGTGGTGCAGTGAAACAAAGCAGAGTCAAGTCTTCAGGGAAGAAGAAAATTTGATAACTAATCTAAAAATGAGGACATTTTATCTGAAGGCTTTAAAGAGAATTTACTAGCTCTACATAATGAAGCATGAAACTTCAAGAACTTTCAGCTGGCAATGACGAGCAAAGGATGAAGTCATTCCTCGCAGCCTCAGATCATCACTAAACACAAAAAGTTTTGGAAGTTTCACACTAAGCCCCTTCAATTGGGCAGCTGGTCTCCTCTTACAGATGAGCTGAGGCACAGAGCACAGAAATGACCTGCCTAATGTCATACAGAAAGTCACTGTGAAAGCTGGAAAGAGATCACAGCATTTCTACACTCCCACCTACCCCAGCCCAGCCTTTAATTCCTCTCAAAGCAACTTACTTTAACACATCCTGAGGGAGCAATTATACCAATTCAGCTTCAAAAGTATTTGTTTTAACAGCAAAAAGGGCTTTTTTTTTTTTAGCAAGCCCTGATCTATAATTTCAAATCAGCAAAAGGAAAGAAAATACAGTCCTTCATGCTTTAAGTGCCATTTATAACTGAACACAATAGAGGAAAATTTATATTCTTTCAAGTGCACCCTGCGTATAATTAATGCAGTTCTCGGTCACAACTGACACACTCCTGATATCTCAGCAGTCACTTAAGATGAAGAAAGAGGAATATGGGGCATGTGGAAAGGAGGTCTGGGAGACGCACAGCCCTGGGAGAGCAGGGCTTACAGGACACGTGGAGCAGCAGGAGGTGCTCCGAGCAGGAAGGTCAGAGACCTTTCTCCACCCACCCAAAAAGAGACAGGGGCCAGACATCAAAAGCACCACGAAGTTCATCTCAGATGCAGCCTTTGCAGCGGATACAGGCTCAGGAATGCAAGTGCAGATCTGCAGTCCCTAAATGCCCTGCTAACAAGACCCTGTTGTATAAGGTGAGCTACAACCACACGCAGAAGGACAAATGCTCCTCATCGTAAGGAACAAGAAGTTAACCCATTTCTCCAGGTCAGTGCTGCTCTTGCCCTGCAGCCTCCTCAGATCGCACAACCAGCTCCATCCATGCGCAGATGACTTACAGTTGAGCGGCCTGACTGCCTCTTTTGACGGGCAGGAGCTTCTTTACTACGTGGAACTGTCTTCTGCTGGAAAGGGCAAGAAAGTTTGGGGGAATGTTTGGTTCAACACAGAAGATCAAAAAGCATTTCACTCATGCTGGAGGAGGCAGTTCAAGTGCAGGAGGCAGATCTGCATGCAGGCAAGATCATCAAGCAATGAGTCAGCGTCACACCAACTCCACACCAAACAAAGCCTGCATAAAACCAGTTGTCCATGAGCTCTGCCATCTTCTTGCTGCACATCCCAGTGCCTGCAGAAAAGTCACATGGCTGGGTGGCAGAACTAGAGTAACATGCCTAGAGCATGGTCTTAGTCATTTCCTCATCTGTAAAATCAGAGATGCAGTAGGTGCATGCACACGCTGAGGTCTCAGCTAGCTCTCTCAGTAGATAAAATGGAATGCCCGATATGTGCAGAAACACACGTCAAGTTTCCAAGACTCATCGCAAGCCTCCAGTGACCACTAATGCATCTCTCCTAGAGAGGAGCAAGGCAACACCACACCAGTCCGCACTAAACTTGATGACAGCCCTGTGTTGGCTTCCACCCTCGCACACCTCCTCACGCACTGCTGAGAACAGACTGCTAGCCACGGCAGGCTCATGGCATCAGACTAACGCTAGCCTTACGCCCTAAGGACAAAAATTAAACTTCAGATGAGCTCCTTACCTGACCTTTTCCTGTTTTAGATTCACCATCAGGGCCAAGGTTCAAGTTAATTCAGTGAGAAGCCTGAATCCTGCCAATAGTCACACCCATCCCTGCCCCAGAAAAGCACTTCTTGGTTTTACTTATGATCAACACACAGAGGAGCTGTCACCTGCAAAAGAGATGCACCTGAGGTTTTCTTCCCCGCAAAGCAGCCTGTGATTCAGCTGAACAGCAAGCACCGCAGATATTTGGCAGTTTGAAGCTCATCTCATTTTCGATCCAAACACTGAAACGTTTCAGCAGGCTCTGCTTTTGCCCTGGCAACCAGCTATCCTGCACACAGTTGCGGATGATAAAGATGTTACAACACGGCTACTCCTGTTCGGTGATGCAGAACAGCCCGCTTCTAAACCCTAGCTCTCAGGTTCAGCAGAAGCATTTGCTGCAGAACCCAGCTGTGCCTCCACATCTCTCTTCCTTGTTAACAATATTTAAGGATTCACAAAAAGTCTTGTCAGCCTCGCAGCCACAAACCAAACTCCTCAAAGATGAGGAAGCCGAGTGGAGACAGCACCTTCGTGCCTGTCAACCTTCCTGGAGTCTCGCACAGAGCAGGTCAGCATCGCTCCTCCCTGCAGGAGGAGCATCCACAGCCTGGCAGGATGCCTCCAGCTGAAGATGAGCCTGCCAGCCTTGGGTAACTGTCATTTAGGTGAAGACTTTCAAGAGAAAAATCACAGCCATTTTAGCAAGACAGGTTGTAGCTCTGGCTTGCAATTAGACGAGAGGACTTTGAAACACTGCTCTACAGGAAGCTGTTCTCAGCAAGGAGTATGGAAATATGACATCTTCTTACTGCAACAGACTTTTTCAGTAGTATAAAATCCTAATAAAAACCTAGCTGTATGATGAAATCAGGTGCTGTTTGTGTAGCGCTGTGTAGCACTTGGGGAATTGTGCAGAGCAACTGCAGAGCTCTACAATGCATAAATTAGTTCCTTTTTCATCTTTCCTTTGCCAACTTAGCATAAACCTGTAGGTGAGATGGCATTAAAGATGCAAATATAGATAATGAAGCCCAGCTGAGAGTCAGCATTCTCAGTGGGGCATTTAAATTTGCACCTGTCCACCAGTATGCGGTAATACAGGTAGCACAGGTGCTGGAGGAGCTGCAGCACAGAAATCTGAGCAGCTCTGTGCCGTGTCATTCACCTCTAGGACTTCTCAGCTGCAAGTTGCTACTGAGGTCTCTGCAAATGGCAGGGTTAACAAGAGCCTGCATGCACTTACTGACTGAACACACAAAATTCATGTAAATAGTTCACACAAGAGAATCTGGCCGTCGTTTGGGAACTGTAACCTGTGTAAAGCATGGTGTGAGAGGCACCAGAGACAACACTGAACCAAGTTCCCAATTCTGGGAGGTGGTCAAGCCACACATTCATAAGCTGTGAAAAAGTGGCTCACCAGAAACTGTGGGGTTTCCCCCGAGCTGAGGATGCTGTAAGCTTTTAGAGATGCGGTCACCAACACAGGCTGCACATTACCTACGGTGTGTTTTTTCCCGCACACAACCAGGAGTTATTTCCTCTTCTGACTCAACTGTGCCAAGAGAAAGCTCAACACAAGTGTTTGTGAATTTTATCAAGGACAGTAATTCAAAACCCCCAAAGGTGGGGAGTTGTAGAGTATCACTAGCCACTTCCTGTACATTATCACAAGGCAGGAGCTCTTGCAGTCTTTTTTTTTTTTCCCCCCCAAGCCTAAGCCATAGTTTTGAGCTGATATCACATTAGTGATACACTGACTAGCACTGCAACCTATTCAAAATATTCTGCAAAGCAGAAGCACTCAGCAAGCCCAGAAACATACCAAGGACTGCAGAAATTCAGTCATCCAAGCAAAGTAAAATCCTGGGACTTTCTTGCTTATGAAGAGTAGAAAACAGAAGCTACCCTCTTAGCCTAAAGGGGCTTACATCTGGCCCTTTCTAAAGTCTGACTCAAACATATTTTAAGAATCATAATGAAGAAGAAAAACTGACAAAGGTTACACTTCTCCATATCAGCTGAAACACAAACTTATGTCTGGGTATCAACAGCTAAGAGCTCTTCCCTTGGTACGTCAGACCTAACCAACAGACAAGTGGAAAGCTGACACTTCCCTCACTCCGGAAAGTATATGGAGTTATCAGCCCTTTCCCTTAATTTGAGTAAACCACTTACGAAGTACAGCATGTAGATCTTACAAGCTGTTATAGATTGGATAAGGTGTATGTTCTCCAGTCTGCTGTTCACAAAGCACTCAGCTTCACAGAAAAAATAAACCTATTTTACGCAAGCAGAACTGCAACACCTCTCCCCTCACGTCAGTCTGCCTGAGCTCTGGAAACACTGAAGGTTTGGCCATCGTCAGATACACCAAACCAAACAGCTGGGAAAAGCTGAACTAGAAGAGGCTTTCACCTGTTTAAGACCAGCAGGATGGATCTTGGCTGGCTTCCCACAGAACATGTGCCCACTCGTGCACACAGATCTGTTTCCGAATGGGGCCTCCAAGCACTCTTGCAATACCAGAGGTGTGCACATAGCTTTTCTTGTTTGAAACCCGCTCATGGGAAACGCACAAATACAGAGGCTTTGTAACAGAGGGAGGTGGGGCAGAGCAGGGAGTAACAGAGCTTCAGACTCCCACACCAGCACAATCCCTTTCGTTATAGCCCCATGGGAGGGTTTAGGAAGCAACAGTTCAGCCATCTGCTGTGTTGGACTTGCTCATGATCTTAGGCAAGTCAATCCTTCCCATGCCTCAGGTGCCCATCTGTAAGATCTCTCACCACCTGCGGTCTCAATGCCACCAGCTGCAGTACTGCACATGTTAAAAACTGTCTGGGAAAGCATTAGTGATCTAGCAGACGTCAACTGGAGTGATTGCTTAAAGCAGAGATGATCATGCAAAGCAGGATGAAAGGTATGTGCAAACAAATGTTTCTGGCATCAGCTTTTTTTTCTCTCCTTCAAGAGGTACAAAATCATTACCTCAAGCCTTCTAGTGCTCCATCACACATTTCACAACAACACTATCCAGCTGAAGCAGATCTGAAATCAGCCTTGGTTGAATTTCACAGGAAAAAAAAAAAAGCACTCATCTTCCATCTTCCCATCATGTAAAAGCCAAATCTTCACTTGCCTCACCTTTACATTCCTGACAGTAACTCTGCATGTTCAGGTGGATGGAAAGACTAAATCCTGACTAGGAAAACATGCTTCAGTACTGTTCTGTATGTCCAGTAGTATATATCTGGCTAAGACCTAAAAACAAAGGTTGTGTTCTGAATTCAAGCCTGCTCTATGGCATGGCTGCCCAAGATTAATAATAAACCATCAAAAACGAAGCTACAAAAGCTGATGTTTCAGGTTTATTTCTCAACAGTTCCATCTTTCTAACCTACACATGAACACAGTGATCCAACTGCGGTTTACTGCTCCAGATTCTAGAGCTCAGAGATGGCAACGTGTGGCAAAATTGAAGCAAGCAAGCTCTCTGGGATATAGTATAAGCCAGAGTAAGGCACAATCAGTAAAACGGAATCGTAAAACATCAAGGAGGAAGAGAGAAGGCCACTGCTGCCGTGTAGCTTGGCTTTTCCAAGCAACTGCATACTTTGGGAACAGAATGGCAGATCTTGGTTAGCTAAATTACTAAGGAGTGTCCCTAACAGCAACGCTGGTTAGGGTGCACAATGCTTTCCCTAATGCAGCCATGCAGTAAATACGGCTTTTCCTTCACACCATCACTGGAGAAAATCCAAGTCCACTTTTTGCAACACCCCAGATTCCAATTTTGAGGTCCTACAGCTCAATCCTGGCCTTAAATCCTCAAACTTGCTGAGTCTTCTCCACGGGAAACAAAAACCCAACAGAACAGCTGTTGATACTCAACACTATCCCCCGACAAGCATCATGGGGGTCCAAAGGACGTAATATTCTCAGTGCTGCTCTGGTTTTGGTCTGGTGCTTTGCCAGTTCCCCCAGTCTTCCCAATTACAGGACTTGGCAAACCCAAGCTTACCTGCTCCTCACATGAAGAAGCTCACTAAGCAGGAGTCACAGGTCAGGACAAGGAACTCCTCAGGCTGGGTCTGGTCTTTGGCAAACCACAGGCCATTCAGCAAGATGCGAATATGCCTTCAGGGCAGACCAGCAGCACTGCCAGCTAATTGGTATTTAGGTTTCCTTGCCCTACTCACCACATCCAGCCTCTGCTCCTGGAGGTGGCAGGTCTTGGGAGGAAGCAGCAGATGCTAGACCATGAGCAGTTCAAAAAGGTCTTTAAGTCTTTAAACACTGTGCATAAAGCCCTCCAGCCCAGTCGGAGATGGGATGGGGACTTATTTCCCCACACATTTGCCTTACTTAAGTCCAAGCGAAAAGTCTTAGAGGCTGATAAACTCTACCGAATGCCCAAACAGGATATTTATCTTCCCTGCTTCCCTAAGCTGTTGGCTGAAATACCAATGCTGAAGTCAGGAACTAGGGTTAGAAAACTTCCACACATTTTCCTCCACTTTTTTAATATTACTAAGATGTCCCAACTTTCCAATGATTCCAATACTGTATTTAGGATCACTGAATCTAACCAGAGCAAGTTCAATCCTTTCCCACCAGCCTTTCTTCAAATTTGCCCCACTGTTCGTGCATATTTTTCCAAGTTTCCAGTGCAGTAGTTGGACCACTAGCACGAGCAGTTGCAGAAGTTGCTTTTGAAATGTCAATTTTAATAGGCACACTGAGATCACCAGAGGGAAAGCAATTAGCCTAACTCCTTCGTATTCATCCCAAACACATGGCTCCTTACTGCTTGCGTTAAGGAGGAACGTGAAACATTCCCCTTGAGAAATGCTCAATTGTCTGCTAGTGTACTGATTTAGAAATGTGGAACTACCCCCAAAAGGGAGTTGTGAGCCCAAATCAACATGGATAAAGGATGGATATCCTCAGATAGAAGATATGTGCAGGTACATAGAGGTCAAAAGACAGACCGTGTTCTGTCCTTCCTGTTTTTTCTTCAGCCATAAAACCAGTCCACTTTTCAATTGAAGCTACCAGCTTCCTCTTGAAAAAATTTTTAACTGTGCTGCCCAGTAAATCAGTTACATATCAGCACAAAAACACCCCCAGAAAGTATGTTACTCAACTGTTATGGGATGGTCCAGACTTCAAGCTAGCAGCCAAGCCAAGTTCCCCAGCTGCAGCAGATGGAAGATACCATTTTTTTGCACATACCCTAACTGAAAGCAAAACAGGAAAGAGAAGGTGGCAGCTCAGTGTACCCCAAGAGAGACGAACACATTCCTGCTGGCAGCTCACTGCTTTGCTACCCAGCAAGGTTATTTTAACAGTGACTTGTTAGAGAAGACTTTTGGGAACAAACTAACATTCCACCAGGACAAAAAGGAAATGCACAGCCACTTTTGACCCAAATCCAGTTAGTTTTAAAAGCACTACAGGCCAGCAAGCAGGTAAGCAGCATGCACTCTGGCAGCAATGGTGCTCATGATCAGATGGAACTACGCTGGTAGTACACAGCACTGCACACCTTAGTTATCTCCTCTAACTTAAAAATAAGAAGTCACACAATCTGTGAAGTGGTCACAGCGGAGTTCTGTGAGATGCACCACAGCTAAAAATGGTTACGGGTAGCCAGCTGGTGAGAGAGCTTGGGTACTCACTCCGGCCAGCGATTTCTGGATATTCTCCCTGGCTCTGGCAATGTCGCGTAGAATCGTGCTGGCTCCGTTCTCCTGCAAACAGTGCAGAAAGAACCAAGATTTTTTTTAAAAAAAATACAAAACATGGGAAACTGGTCAGGGAAGTTAAAAAAAGGCTAAGAATGGGGGCAGGTTCCTTCCAATGATTCAGCAACTATTGCTAAATGAGCTGCAAGAACAATTAGTTTCTATATCAAGCAGCGCCAACTGCAACCCCTGGTCACACCAGGCCATGCGTCCAGAAGATCATCCAGTCAAGAGCTTTTCGAATTATCTCCATCGTTACGTTGCAGTTTGGACAGCTGCCAGTCAGGCAAGGGGTTGGGGTCACTTCAATACTCCTTGGAGATCTATCGTTAGGCAGCCTTTCTTTTCGCCCCCGCAACCCCCCCACCTTAATATTACCTGTCATTGCATTCAGGCAAGAAGTGACAGCCCTAACTGAAGTCCTCTATCCAGCGAGGTATGACCCAGGGTACGGCAACACCACTTTCCCCACCACCACCCCCCTGCTGCCATACCTTAGCCTTGATTGGGAAGATTCCCTTTCTAAGGCACAAATTCATTTTCCATGCTTCATTCACTCCTCACCTGTCCCCGACTGCAACCCCACGAGCAATAACTGCAATATGGAAGTGCCCACAAGCCCCTGTCTTACAGCCCACACAACAGCAGCAGCCTGGGCACATTCAGGTGGACAGCCACTTCCAGGCTGCAGACAGGTTTTAAGGACCGTGGATCTTTTTCCTTAGCAGAGAAATGGCTGAAAGACTGCTACAGACTCTGCATCAGAGCTTTCACACCACCTCTTGCAGGCAGAACTCCCTCACTGGAAGCTCCTTACGTGGCACAAAATAGCCTAATGTTCTTCTCAGAGCACAGCAGACTTTTGCTCTAACATCTGCTTCAAGCACGTAGCTATAGCTTCTAACTTTTATGCGAGTGTCCTAGATGCTGTGCCACCACTATCCTAGCATGGGCAGCAGGAATGGACGGAGTGTGCCTAGAAGTTTTAACTAAGCAAGAAGCTTGCCCTTAAACACCTGCAAGATAGCCCTGTAAAACTCTAAGCAGCTTTCCACACAACCAACTCAATGCATAAGCAGTTAACAGCCTTTCACATTGCAGGAAGAGGTTACAGCAGCTCTGTACTTTAAAAGGCAATAATTTGGGACTATATACTTGAGTGTGAACTACTTTAGCTCAGGTGTGCTGCAGCAGCACCTACTCCCATTCCACCTGCTCCCCCCGAACTCTTCAGTACTGCGATGAGTCTTCCACAGGAGCACACTTAATATCGCAGGGGGTACAAAGAGAGGGACGCAATTCCTGGTCTCTTCGGAGACATCTCACTGCACCTCCCTTCAAACATCAAGCATCTCATATACCCAATATAACCCTTGCCAAGAAAAGCTTAGTTACTCCAAGACCACAGCAAAACAGTGCCTCCCCTGTGTGTACAAGGGCACCTGATCTCCCAGTACATTGGTTGTACTGGAAAAATTCTCCACAGACCACAAATGATGGTCTCTCAAAAGACAAAAGGGTGTAGAGAGCCTCTCACACTTGGAAAAAGCAACACCGAGAATGGAAATACTACAAAAGTACACGTCCAGGTGGATAGTGTCCCTCTGCCTGCTCTGTACTAGGCTCCAGCACGCTGCTAAACCTCACCTGAGAACACACATTACCTGTTGGTGCGAAGAGCTGCTAACCGGCCCGTTCATCTGCTCGTAGTATCTTCTCTCAGCATCGTCGTATTTAAACTTCTCATACCAGATCTTCTCATGCGAAAGGAAGTCGACTGCCATTTTTCTGCAGAGAGGAAAAAAAACAAAGCGAGTTCCTAGAACTGTTTCAGGTTAGCAGATCGCAACGGGTTTGTGAGAACTGCTTTCTTCCCCGACAGGGCTGCACCTGCAGCTCCCTGCTCAGCAGTCTCCCCTCTGGTGGGAAGCTTTAAGTAAACAGGATCCTATTAAGGAAGCAGGGCAGGCTAATCAGCCACCCGTCTGCCTGGCCTGACCTGCATTTAGTGACAGGGTACCAAGTGGGGACAGAACAAATCAGCTCATCTGTACCTCCTTCCACAAAAAAGCTTTCAGAGCAGGATTTTCTAGATCACGTTCGACGCACATTGGAATCTGCTGCTAAGAAAGATGTCCGGTGCATGAAACAAAAAGGGAATAAACGTTTTTAATGCTTTTATTGCTGGACAAGGTGAAACCAAAGACTGAGAATACACCGCACCAAGCAGCCTGTGCCACACAATAACGTGCCAGCGAGGGAGTACTCTGATATGCATCTCCTGACCCTAGAGGTGACAAATTTCAACACATTTCCGTCTTCCTTGAGCATGACTCTGAACTGCATGGACAGCACCTGTTGGCTGCCTCAGTGAGCACTCGTATGTGCCTCTACCCAGCCAGGCAGTGCTTCGCTAGGTGCACCACCGCGGCCTCCTGAAAGGAGCAGCCCGGCACAGCGTATCGCCCGACAGCAGCAGCGATCGGCCTCCCGAATCCAGACGCACACACAATTTACAGCAGCACCGCAGGTGCCCTTTTGGAAGTCGCTGCAATTGTTTAGGAAGTCCAATCACCAGCGATGCAACGCTTACGAGGGACACGCACCTACCACTATAATGAGGAACAACATAAAATGTTCTCCTGCTGCTGTGAAAACGTTTAAGGTATTTTCTTTCAGTGCAGCAGTTTCCAAAGGCTGATTTAATAATCCGAAGGTGAATGATGGAGCCCTCGCAACAGCAAAAGAAGAGGATGTGCCTGTTACTTCAAGCCAGGGCCAGCTACAGACCCAAGATCAGTCTGAGAAGGTGGTGAGAGCAAGGACAAAGCTTCACAACGAAGTCACACCATTACCAGGTTCTACCACACAACACAGAAAAAGCAACTAACGGCAACCCACACACCCCTTCCTCATCAGCTCAAAACCCCAGAGCTCTCCAGTAAAACATTTCCAATGATGCCACTGGACAAGGGTTTTGTAAAACAGGCACCCTCCTCGCCCACCCACGCCAGAGAGGCCGCTACACAACAGGGGTCCTCCGCACTGAAACCATTCCCTGCACTCAACAGCTGCAGACGCTGCTCGAGCTGCTGGCCAGTATTATCGATAGAGAATCCCAGCTACAGACAAACTTAGGCCACATTTTACACCACACCGACTTTCCAGGGGAAGGGTGAAAGGCATAACTAAATATCTAGTTCTATCCAGCCACAGAGAAAATTATCCCAATTAGGACAGGGTGAAAGGCATGTGCGCTCCGAAGCTTGTCTGTAACTGCCCATCTATATCACTTGATGTAAACATCTTAAAATTTTTCAAACAAATCCTAGCGAACTCCACAATCTCCTTTTTCCCCCAAGTATATCAGTCTCGACCTCAGCACTGCAAAATAACCTTTAAGCACTGGCCTTCAGACAAGCTCCCATGTTATTACATGCAGCCTCCTGCGCAGCAGACTTCAGGGTTCACCCACTCGTATGCAAAAATACGTATTTAACTGAGAAAGCACAGCATCACACTGCGTCTTATCCAAGACTCAAAGAAGCCTTTAAACATTTCTGTCCTTGAACTGATTCATATCCCCAATTTACACCTGCGAAGGTCACCTGCAACGAGAAGCACTCTTCCTGCCCAGCCACGTATCCGCACATCGAATGGGCTATAATCCAGCTAGCCCTGTCCCAGATTTAACAGCAGCTTCCAGACCACGTGGCCTAAAACTCGTAAGGCAACCTTCTCCCTCAGGGAGGCAAGGGGCTCGTTGAAGGACTTTCCCCCTTTACTCTGCCCACAAACAGGCTCCCCTGCTCGGGAGCAGCGTTTCCCTACAGCAGCATGCACGCCCGGGCCCGCGGAAACGAAGGACGCCCGTCTTCTACACATGCAAATTCTTTCAGCTCACTCCTGACCCGAGTTTTGCATGTGTGAGTGTTACCCCAGAATAAATTTCTCCTACTTCGTTTCCGGCGCAGGTATAATTGAAGCCTCAGCAGCTGGTTGGGAGGATTTTACTACTGTGGGTTCGGGCATCCCTGCGCTCTCTCCTGCTCTTGACATTTTCAGAGCCTCAGCCGCATAGTATCGTGACTCGGCACTGTCATATGTCGGCTTGTTAAGCCACACAGGTTCACTGTCCTCATGCAGGAAAAAGAAGGCAGGTGGAAGGTGCTCAGCACCACTGGGAAGCTGAGAGCCGGTGGTGATCTCCACATCCTTGATGTCCGCTTGCTTCCCAGCGCCGGGGCTCTTCCCATCCTGCTGGCCGTTCTTCAAGGCTTCGGGGCAGCCGTGTTGCTGTTGTCTGCCTTTGCCCAGCGGGTGACCGTCAAACATGTTCTCATAGAAGCTCTTCTCAGCACCATCATAGAGAGGTTTCTCTAACCACACCTCCGACATGAGAGCTTGCAAGCTTGAAACCTGCGGCTTACCATTTACTGTCTGGTGCACAGAGCCAGGCAAACTGGTAATGAAGGAAGCAGAGTTAACATCTGGAGCTAAACTTGGAGTAGCAGGAGTAGGCAGGGCTGTAACATAACCTTCGTCTGGCGTTCTCAGTCCGGCATTACCAGCATCGGACCGCACAGAGGGAATGGCTAGGACATTTGGAGGAACAAAGAACTGAGACCTTTCGATAAACACCTTCTCGGCTTTATCAAAGTCATACTTGTTGACCCAGACATCCTGAACAACGTGGTGACATGCACTCAGACTACCATGGGAGCAGGGCAGGGCTGCTGAAAACATCCTTGGCTTAGAAACATCTTGGACAGCTTTTGACGTGGGCACTGAAATGACCTGCTCAGCAGCTAGTTCAGTCTCGGGTGCCTCCTGGTTCTGACAATCCACTATTTTTTTCCTGTACAAGTTCTCAGCGTGATCATAGAAAGGCTTGTCAAACCACACATGGTCAGCTAGTAAACCGGACAGAACAGAGTCTACCTTGGAGACCATATTTTTGGGTTTTGGAGAACGCTTCCTCTTCCTTTGTTTCTTTCCATTTCTTCCTCTTTTCAGGTCTCCTTTGAATTCACTTTCGACAGAGTCATCGTTGCAGACTCCATTTACAGCCTCCACCTCCGGGCACTCCTCAGGGGCTGCGGCGGCTAGCGTCGCTTCTCTTTCGTAATGCAGTCTCTCCGCTTCATCATATTTGTGCTTGTCTACCCACACTTTTTCTATTGGGCAGGGAGGCTTCCTTGTCCTCATCTTCCAAAAAGTGGCAGCATTAAAAGATAAGCACAACAATGTAGTTGCAGCAAAACTAAATAAAGCAAGGGCATGCATCAGACTTTAGTAATTTCTTAAGTAATACAAAATTGTCAAAAGCCATCATGCCATTATTATTCACATTAAAGAGCCTAAGCATTTAGTTCAATTTTTTGTTTTGTTATAAATTGTAGCTCAGAAGTTAAACCACCTCCAAACATGCCCAATTTCTGAAGTCAAAATTGGCTTCCTCTTCACACACTTCAGCTGTTCTGACAACTATTCTGCACATTACTATGTAAGGCAATTTAAAAATAAAGGCACTGGCTGAAGGCACTTCAAATTTCACTTTTGGAAGACAACCAGCAGGAAAAGGCTGCTGGGGTCTTGTTCAAAGCCCCGGTGCATGAGAGGTTTTTTCAACTTAGTAGGTTAGCGCTTTATTACCTGCTAGGTATTGCCAACCATGCACTGATTTGGGAAGACACGCTAAAAAGGAAAGACGCCCTAATTCTTGAGTGTCTTTAGAGGTCACTGCTTACACCTATTTCTGTTTTGCTATTAGAAAGCCAGCAGAGGGAGCTGACTGAAAAGCTATGACAATTGTGGTTCAAAACCCCAGGTGCTGGCAAATGAAAAGTGACCAAGAGCTGGAGATCGCTAATGCAGCTTACGCAAAAAAAAATCTACTCAAACAAAAAACATTGCACATGCTTTGTGCTTTCCTGTCCTAATCATACGTCATTAGGGAAAAAAAAATCAAGCAGCTTCCAGTATATGTAGATTATTGGAAACAATGAAGGAAATATCTTTCAACTACAGACTTTACTGTACTGCTCAGACGGCTAACGAGCAGGTAACACCTATCTGCCAAGCATGACTACGTGGTCAGGTTTCTGGATTTAAAAAAAAAAGGTCTGAAACAAGTACCTGTAAGTCAGCTCCCCCTGTTAGCTACCGATAGGTGCAAGTTTCATAACTGCAGATTTATCTGTGACAGGCTGCCAAAGAAAAGAGCTGAAATATCCTCCCGAATTCAGTAGCTGGCTTACAGTTCCAACAACTCCAGGAAGATTTTACAAGCCTCAAGTCCAGGGGCAGACTGGTAAAAATCATAAGCTATTATTACATTTACAGACCTCTGCCTTTTAAACTTTATCCCCCTTAAAATAATCTTTACAGGAGATACCAATTTAAACGTGATTCTTGGAGGGTAGCATCAAGACAAGGCAACATCTGCTAGAGCAATACCTGCATTTCAGTCATTTGGCAGACAGGAAAAGGATTAACGATGCAAATTAAACAAGATTATTTTGCAGGAAGCGCTGTGCAAAATGGCCCTGCTTTGCAGTGAACGTGTTCTGAAATAACGGCCAGCCAGATCTAGCTTAGTGACTGCTCAGCACACAGTCCACAGGGAAAGCAAAATGCACAACCGAAACTACACAGGCAGGACGTGCAGCAAAAGGGTGAGGGCAACACGTTCGAGTTTTTCTGTTATTTACATCAATAAGGACTCCTAAACGGAACGTGGGGTTTCTGCATTTGCCCGACGTGCTGGTTGGCTTTAGATTCACATTCATCTGTGTTATCCCAGGGAAAAAAAAAAAAGGCTACAAATGAATAAAGCCTTCAAGGAGATCTTTAATGAGAACAGCTCATTAACCCAAAGCAGGCGTTATCAGCATCTCAGGTTACAATTTAAACCACTGCAGGAAGAAGCGATCTCCAGCGGGCGTAACAAGAAACCCGGACATGACTCAACACAGCTCAGACTGTCACACCTTTAAATATCTAATTCGCATTACCACCCTTAACCTGTCATACAGAAAGGGCATCTCCACTTGGCAAAAACTGAACTTTTTTTTTTTTTTTTTAAATTATTGGTGGTTTCTCTCAAGGCTTTAAGCAACCAGCTTCAAGCACCGGAGCTGCAGCCCCCACGTCACTCATCTCTAGGGCATGGAGGACTCCAGTATCACCAGGGCTGTACAGGAGGTTCTCTCAAACACCGTAACTGTCAAGACATAGCTGACATTAGCAAATAAACCCGTAACGGTACACTTATTTCCAGTAGAAACCAGAAAGCTGTGCAATAATCCATCTAAAACAAACACGAGTGAAAACTACAGGCCAGTGTCTCTATTGCCCTGATTTTCCTCAAAGTGCAAACCCAGAGGACAACTGGAGAGTACTTACTTTTTTAGCTCCTGTGACAGCATTAAGAAAAAAAGATGGAGTTAGAGAAACTTCCGAGCTCTAGAGATGCAGAGCTAGTCAGCAAGGACACAAACAAGGACATTCAAATATATTAACGTACAGCTAACTGCCCCCGCACATACATAACACATTTAATCAAACTTACAGCTGGTTGACTGTCCAGAACTATGCATCTTCATCAACCAACACCACGGACACCCGGTTACCTTTAGTGTTCAATAACGAATAATAGAACCGTACATATGCAAAAGGAGCTGCCCACGATGACAGGGAAGCAGTCACAGGGGCTCCCAGTGTTGTCACCTGGCTCAGCTGCTTTGAGCAGGTGACAAAGCGAAGCTCAGGTCCCCTGCTTTAAGCACAAAGCAAATACCTAAAAGAATCCCCAGAATGTAACAACTGTAGCGTCAAATCACGAACTCACACGACTGCAGGTATTTCTATTACAAGTCAGCAACCTGTACAATAATTTATTTGTGAGATGGAAAGAAGATGCTAGTGCTAATACTCAGCCTATTTTTTCAGAAAAAGCATCAATACAACATGCGCAAGCTCGCAGAATAATTTAAGAATTAATGAGCAGAGCCATGCCTATGAGGCTACACCTACGAGGCCCGACAAGACCCAGCTTCTCCCGTCACTGAATCAACACGACACGTGAAACCGGTTATTTCTGCAAGGGAGCGACACAAACCCCCAAGCCAAAGTGACCACAAACGTCCCGCATCGAGTTCAGCTCGCAGGAACTCAAGTGTTGTGTTCTGCTAAGACTGTAAGCAGGGAAAAGCTTTGTGAAGGGAACCTACCACAACAAGAGGCAAGAGCAGTTTCCAAAAACAAGTCCAAGATACTTGCAGCACCCACGGGTTTCAGTGGTGGCCAAAGCTCAGGTTCACACAGGACAAAGACCAAGCTTTTGATGAAGTTTACAAACACAAACAAGAAAGGAAGAAAATGTCACTTCTACTCTGCAGTCACCAGTTTTCCCAGAGGGACGAGGGAAAAGGCAGATGCAGGGGGTTTAATTACACAAACCACCACCTCAGCTGGTGCAGGCAGCCTGATGACGTCTGCTCTGTGGACCATTACCAGATCAGAGCAGCACCAGTTCTCCCAGAATACAACCTTACAAACATGCAAATTTACTACAGATCAGGCACCAGCTCGCAATCCTGCTTCAGCCAAACCTGACACAGCAGCCGGCGCGATGAGCGAAGGGAGGATATCTGACCTGACAAAGTCTGAAGCGACAGATTCAACTCTTCAAAAGTTCTGGAACAAATTTAAACTGGGTAAGCTTAGACTCCTTAACACCCGAAGTTTTACTGCTAAAAGCTTAAAGCCAAGCAAGGTGACTTGAACACGAGTACACTCAAGCTAGCAGCACAGGAGATCTCTCACTCAAACCTGTCCTGTGGCCAAATTCACCAGCAGCTTTTCATTTAACTAGCATCTAATGCAAAGATAAACTAGTACTTTGAAAGAGTGGCAGAAGGCATTACAAGAAGTGTACAAGAAATACAAATCCGTGAGTGAAGCAGGAAGGCGTAAGGACTCTCACTGCGTGTGCCAGAGACTGGCTCTTGAACACCTGTGCAGAACAGAAGTGGCACACAAAACATGACAAGCGACTGCCTTGCTTTTCCAGAGATCGTACAACCTACGAGCTGTTTTACAAAGCACGGAGCCACTGGAAAAGCAAATGTTATTATTAATATTTTATCAATGCCAAGTATCAAACGCTCCCAAGTAAGAAAGCATCTCAGGTCAATGCTTAGCCCTCCCATAAACTGGTAGAGAGAGCTCACAAAAACACCGAAGAACTTGTAGTTGCATCTCTCGCTTTAGAGCTCTGGGTGCAGTATTGTCTCGTCACCGCTTCCTGGGTATCTGAAGCCAGAACAAATCTGTGCTGTGCTTCCAGTGCTGCAGGACAATGCACAAAGTTAAAAATAGGCAATGAAAAGGCCTCTATTGTTGTTCCGTCAATCCAACATCAGCTTTGGACTTAAGCTACTTGGCTGCATTATCCCCTTAAACCTAGCTACTTTAAGTCAGTAAAACCAAAGCGTACAACACATCATCCTAAGGCTGGAGCCAAAGAAAAGTTCAGTCAACTCCATTTATTGGTTTAATAGAAGCCATTCTTTCCCTTCTGTCCAGCAGAACATTACCTTTCTCCCGACTTGAGAGGCCTGTAAAATAAACGCATCTTTTCTCTGGAGTCAGGTTATAAAAACATTTGTTGCAGCTTCCCAGAGACATAAATTGCATCAGACCTTGCACAATTTCCTGCACTGGAGCCGAACTGTGATTGTAATCTCAGCTGCCTGCCAGGTTGACCTGTCAGACCCCAACAAGGCGCAACGAGTCAGGCAGTGCCGTGCTTTGAAAGCAGCTCTCCCGGAAATAATTTAACAATTCAACGTGGCTTAAACTGTTTCCTGCCGTCTCGAAAAGTTCTCTTTAGATGAGCACAAGCAGCACATCTCATCCATCACTGATTTCTGGAGGGAACTGACAGCCGCTTTCTGCAAGTCATAAGCAAGAGTGCAAAATTACAATCACAGTTCAGCTCCCTGGCAATGAGAGAAGGCATCAAAAATGGGTGTCGGGTGGCAGCGGGAGGACAGGAGGACGGAGGCACAGGGCAGCTCGCTGTGGGACACCTCCACACTCTCCGTGGACGCAGCACTGGGACAAACCCCAAGGGTTAGGCAGGAACGCACTGGTTTCTGCAGGTCCAAGCAGCACCGGCCGCTGCTCCCCCAGCCCAGCGCCGATGGGTTCTCACTGCAGGAGGCCACCCCCATCTGCATA
The DNA here is from genome assembly GCA_013399475.1 of Chauna torquata. NCBI lineage: Eukaryota > Metazoa > Chordata > Aves > Anseriformes > Anhimidae > Chauna > Chauna torquata. The sequence goes on along the minus strand of VXAL01013265.1, from coordinate 10,196 downwards.
TCTGCTTACATGCCTTGGCACAGCTGATTTAGCCCAGGCCAACACGATTATATATTTAGTGCTGCTGTCTTCTCCCATATCAGGCCACCCTCCCCACCAGAAGCTCCTGACCACTCATCCCAGCAGCAGCCAGAAAAATTAAAGCCAGCATACTAAACCCAGAAAGGGACGACAGCACATCCGAGCCACTTCACGTCAGAGAGAGGAGCGAGAAGGCACCAGTCTGCTCCCTGCTGCTGCCACAGACCGGCACCTGGGCCGTGCCGCTGACAGCCGCGCTGCCTAGTGAAACGCTTCTCCTCTTCCCAAAGCTGCTGCTGCGGTCCTGCACAAAAGCAAGAGCCATTTCAGCGAGGCACTGAGGCACCAGTTAGACGCTCGAGTCACACAGCAAAGGGAAGGCAAACATCAATCCTGCTCCGCCCCCCGCTTTTTCTTTTTGGTGATTCAGATCTCAAGCAAGTTAAAAGAACTGAGACTGCTTTCACACCAGAGGGTCTGATGGCCTCTTGCAGCTGAACGCAGCAGTTCCACCCCCTCCTCAACACTGCTGCTGGCACTGACTCAATACAGGGAGAGAAAGCAAAAGAAAATATTAACGCTTGTGTAGTATTGGTCTTTTGCTGGTTTAACTCCCTGAATTGGCTCTGCCCTGAATCAGATGAGCAGCAGAGACAGCACAAGGCAGCAGGACAGTCAGGAGAGGGACCACCCTCATCAGGAGATCACCTTTGCTGCAATAGGAAGCTCCACACTAACTTTTAGCCAGGGAAAGAACAAGGACACCTGATCTCCATCACCTAAAGCCTTGACTCTTTGCTCCCCAGCAACAAAGCTGCAGATTGCTAACGAAAACACAACCAAGGACATGGGAAATCAGCAGCAGGGAAAGACAGGAGAAGCAGTCACCTTCACGCGGAAAAGTAAAGTAACTGAAAGCAAGCAGAATAGAAACAAGGCATACCTGCAAAGTCAGGGAGGAAGAGGGCACACCTAGAAAAGGAGAGGACAGAATTACAGCCATATGGCCCAGTAAATGTCATTTTTAACTCCATACTGAGCACAACAGGACCGTGAACACCAGATTACAATCAATTTTAAAACCCCAGCGATCTAGACGTGAAAGAACAAACCCGCACTGATTTGGGTGAACACCAGGAGGGGCGGAAGGAAGGAATGACAGACCACAGCAGCTTCAGCAACTTGAGCTATCGCTGCAATTCCTTGCAAACCCCAAGAGAGCACATCAGCAGCCTCTGCACCAGCACTCCACCTCGTTTCTGCCTGTTCCCCAAAGAGAGGTCTGAAACAGCTACCTCCTGAGCGAGCTATCGGTAAAACAAAAGGAAAAGCTGGAACATGGGCTGCTGGAGGCACCGCCACGGTTACAGAGGGGTTGGGAACAGCAGCACGGGGAGAGGGTGAGGTGAGATGAGCAGATCCCAGGTGCTGGAAAGGGGAGGGAGGTGTGAAGGGATGCAAGTGGAGCCCTGACACAGCAGAGCTGAGGCTCACTCCCACCCTGCTGCAGAGGGTGGAGCACGGCACCGCTACACTCAGCTGGAGGGAGAGCCAGGCAGCAGCAGCGGTTTGAGAGAACAGCCAGGTTTGAGAAGACGGCCAGCGAAGGGACGCAGAGCCTTCAGCACAAGCGTGGTGGCTTCGCAGAGCACGATCCACTCCAAGCTCTGCCCCTTCACGGAGCGAGGGGGGGAATGACGTGGGAAGCCCGACCTTACAGGGCTCCAGCTCCAAACCAAGTTTGGAGAAGCAGCAAAGGGTGCCGGGCCATGCACTGGATCGGGCCACTTGCTCAGCTACAGGGAGCTGCCAGCTGCCCTGCGTCAGGACAGGGCAGCAGCTCGAGTTTCCCATCTGCATTGGTGGCAATGGTGACTGGACAAGAAACCCTTACCAATTGGGAGATGAGCCACAGGTAATGGGGGTGCTCTCAACCTCCTCCCTAGAGCCTGTGACCCCACGGAGATGGAAAAACCTTAAAATCTCCCGTCCCTAAGCCTGGAAAAAGTACGGTCTTTTTTGGGGCTACGAGAGGATAAGTGACCTACATTTGGGGGAGCTCCCAGAACTCCTTCATAAGCCTGATATAAGGGGAAAGGGACATCAGAGATCTGGGGAGAAGCAACACACTATTCCCTGGGACTTTCAGTGTAGAAAAAGAAACCCAAAGAGCAAGGACAGCCTATAACCCCTCCGTCAGGGCTCTGACAGCACGAAGGGACCCCCACGAGGTAAGGAGGGGAGGCAACAACTCCCATCGCTGAGGCAGCAGGAGGGAGGAGACCCCGCAGGCAATGGGGAACCCGACGACTTCCCTGAGGCAGTGATAGGGGAACAGACCCCCACATACAACAGGGAGCCCCCGCAACTCCCCCTTCCCACCGCTGCGAGGAGAGAAGGGACCCCACCGGTAACACGGGACCCCCAAAGCTCCCTTCCCCTGGCCTCGGAGCACGATGGGACCCGGGGATAACGGGCAGCAGGTCACAACCCCCTTCCTCGGGGCTGCGGGAGGACAAAGGGACTCCGGAGGCCCTGAGGAGCCCCCACCCCTAACCCACGAAGGGACCCCGCAGACGATGGGGGGCCCGGGACCCCGCTTTTCCCTGAGGCTGCGAGGGACGAAGGGGCCACAGGGAACCCCCACAACGGCCGCGGGGGTGCGGAGGAGCCCACGGAGGGGGGGAGCGGCACTCACCGGCAGCGCTGGGCCCGGGCAGGCCGCAGGCGCCTCCGCTCCGCTCGGCCTCCGCCAGGCAAAGGGAGGCGGCGCGCGGCGCGCGGGGGGTTGTGGGGGCGGCGCGGACCACGCGCGGCGACCTCCGG